>CAVLGY010000018.1:0-20804 GCA_963669185.1 Dyspetes luteomarginatus | reverse complement strand
CCTCGATTGGTTTGTTTGATTCGATTAAAGTCGTCACAGCTTTTCCACATTATTTCAATCAGTTAAAAACCGACAATGAACTTGCGCCAAGCCATCATGCGATCGGACATAAAAATTTCGAGCCTGATCAACAAATGCGTAGCTTCGACTCTACGCAATTTCGTTCCGGTACTGTACGTATTATATATATATATATATATATATATATATATTTATATATATATATATCTTAAGGTGTTTCATTTTATATATTTTTCAATTCCCATTATACAAAAGTATAGATTTACATTTTAAAAAGTTTCTCGCGAAAGGAGGGCGATGACAAAAAAAAATATATATATATATACATATCTTAAGGTGTTTCATTTTATATATTTTTCAATTCCCATTATAAAAAAGTATAGATTTATATTTTAAAAAGTTTCTCGCGAAAGGAGGACGATGGCAAAAAAATTTAAATGGTGCCGCATTTGTTATTTATAACTAAAAATGCCGAATCTCTTATACAATCAATTGCCAGAGATTCCCTTCTGCCAGTTGTTTTTAGAGATAAAATCTTCATCTTACAGAGGGTAAGGGTTACATTTTTGGTTAAATATATCGTGATTAAAAAATAATTAAAAATTAAATCATAATAATTTGACGAAATAGAATAGTCATTTGACAAAACAGATTATAATATATTGGAAAAAATTCAGCTCCCACCCACTTTGTAAAATCAAATTTTGACTCTTAACCTTGCGAAAAGGGATCTCTGGCAATTAATTCTAAAAGGTTTGACATTTTTAGCAAAAAAATAATTAAAAATTAAATGATAATAATTTGACGAAATAGAATAGTCAATTGACAAAACAGATTATAATATATTGGAAAAAATTCAGCTCCCACCCACTTTGTAAAATCAAATTTTGACTCCTAACCTTGCGAAAAGAGATCTCTGGCAATTAATTTTAAGAGGTTTGACATTTTTAGCAAAAAAATAATTAAAAATTAAATCATAATAATTTGACGAAATTGACAAAACAGATAATAATATATTGGAAAAAATTCAGCTCCCACCCACTTTGTAAAATCAAATTTTGACTCTTAACCTTGCGAACAGGGATCTCTTGCAATTAATTCTAAAAGGTTTGACATTTTTAGCAAAAAAATAATTAAAAATTAAATCATAATAATTTGACGAAATTGACAAAACAGATAATAATATATTGGAAAAAATTCAGCTCCCACCCACTTTGTAAAATCAAATTTTGACTCCTGTCCTTGCGAATCTCTGGCAATTAATTTTAAGAGATTTCACATTTTTAGCTACAATTGAAGATTTTAGCTAAAATTCATACTGAGAGATTCCAAATTTTTAGCTACAACAATTGAAACACCCTAATATATATATATATATATATAAAAATTGGCGAAAATTCAAGAGAAACTTTATTAATCGCATGATTCGTAATGATTGAAAAATCGTTAAGCCTCCAGATGAAATTGCGGACAACCATATCAACAATATGATTACAACTCCACCAGTTTCGAATGCCAAATATCGCCAATTATTTCGTAGACATCCGGTACCTGTTATTTTTGATGATGATGATGATGATGCTGAAGGCATCAATTCGGTAATATCGAATGAAACATTTCACATTTTTCAAGTGTGTGAAGAATTTTTATTGACAAAAGAAAAAAAAAAATTATTTTGTATGTGCAGGGATGCAAAAATGTATACTGCCGTCGACAATGGGGTGATAAATTTTGGAAGCCCCGCCGTCCTGTGCCACAGGGTCCATATCATCTCGTTTATAGACGAGGGGGGGAACCCCCTGATTTTTGGGAGAACCGTTATAGGATTTAACCAATTTGCTTCGAGTTGATATTATGAATTTACTTCAAACAGAAGAATCAATACTATCTGCGAGTACAATATATATATATGTGTATTCAAAAATAAATAAATAAATAAATCGAAAAAAAAAAATTAAAGAAAGGTTAAAATTAAAAATTTAAAGTTTCATCCCTCCTGTTGATGTTTTATGTGAATATTATATAGGTGAGAAATTAATTTATAATAAAAAGACGTCGCAATGGTAAACGAGTGAGCTTGCTGGGAAAAAGATTCGTTTTTTTTTTTTTTCCTCTTCGTCATTACGAAGTAACAAGCTCATTAACTTGTTACGCCTCATATATATGTATTCTCTGAGACATATATATGTGAAAGTCTCCTCTTT
The DNA here is from genome assembly GCA_963669185.1 of Dyspetes luteomarginatus. Taxonomy (NCBI): domain Eukaryota; kingdom Metazoa; phylum Arthropoda; class Insecta; order Hymenoptera; family Ichneumonidae; genus Dyspetes; species Dyspetes luteomarginatus. Next base: position 18,579 of record CAVLGY010000018.1, on the reverse strand, counting down.
TTAGAATCTTTCCAGAGTCTCCTCTTTCTAGAATTTTTCCAGAATCTTTTCTTTCCGGAATCTTTCCAGAGTCGCCTCCATCTAGAATCTTTCCAGCCTTCTCTTTCTAGAATCATTCCAGAGTCTCCTCTTTGTAGAATCTTTCCAGAGTCTCCTCCTTCTAGAATCTTTCCAAAGTCACCTCTTTTTAGAATCTTTCCAGAGTCTTTTCTTTCTAGAATCTTTCCAGAGTCTCCTCTTTCCAGAATCTTTCCAGAGTTTTCTCTTTGTAGAATTTTTCCAGAGTCTTCTCTTTCTAGAATTTTTACAGACTCTCCTCTTTCTAAAATCTTTCCAGAATCTCCTCTTTCAAAATGGCTGTGGACGCAATCCCGGAGAGATTTATGGGCAAATGGTATAACAGTGAACAATATATCAAAGTGCAATTGACGAAAAAGGGGGAAAGCTCGTAAAATCCCAAAAGACTTTATATACGTTGAAATAACCTTAATAATTTTTATTTTTTAATTTTTTTATGAATGAGAGAATGGGTGAATTTTTCATTTATAATATTATTAAATGAAAATTATATTAATTATTAAAATTTCATTGATTAATTGTGTAATGCAAATAATATTTTTTTACTTCGGACTTATTCGGTACGCAACAAATAAAAGTGTAGGATAGAATGAATCTTTCAATATTTATTTAATATAAAAAAATATATATATATATATAATCGAAACGCTAAGGGCTGTAAATCATTTCGCAATGGTAACAAAATACGCAAACGAAACTCTTGGATGATGAAAATCAATTAACCATACGCACGGTTCGTCAATGAAGTGAAAATTGATTCGATCAAGACGAATGAGAGATAGAGCGAAAGAGAGAGAGAGAGAGAAAGAAGAGCTCGTACAATTTTTATCTACACGTTTTGTCGATAAAAATGATTCGATATGTAAAATGTTTAACTCAACTTATAGCATTTTTTTTGTGTCGTATTTTTTTCAGTATAAATGAAAAATGAGTGTTGGCGAATCGTTGAGAGGAATTGTCACTTGTTGGGGCGTTTTTTGGATGAGCTTAAACCTTACATATATGAGCTGTTGCTGGTGTATTCATATGCTCTTCTCTTCTTCTTTTGCCTCTATCGAGAAAAGCTTCTCTTTTATCCTCGATTATCCGCGACGAATTCGCAGTGTATTGCGACGATCGTCCAGCGGAGGGAAAAAGAGAATCAGAGAGAGAGAGAGAGAGAGAGAGAGAGAGAGAGAGAGAAATGTAGAGAGAAAAAGAGAGAGAGAGAAATATATAGATGAAGAGAGAAATATAGAAAGAAAGAGAGAGAGAGAAATGTAGATGAAGAGAGAAATATAGAGAGAAAAAGAGAGAGAGAGAGAGAGAAAAAAAAAGAGAAAGAGAGAGAGAGAGAGGGAAGGAGACACACCGCACCAAGCCCAGATAGACTTTACGAGCGTTTTAATAGCCTCTACGCTTGTTAACGGCGCGTTATAAGCGGTGATGGGGAGACTTGCTTTGCGACAGTTCCTTCGATCGTCGTTCGATCCCGGAGACAAGACAATGGCCTCACCGATAATAGCTTGCCTCAGTGCCGCGACTCTTCTTATTCTTGCTTCATGCTCCTTCGCCTCGATCACCGCCACGAATTTGGACGATTATTGTAAGAGTTCCATTAACCGAGAAAAGAATAAAAAAAAAAAAACGAAAAAAAAAAAAAAACGACAGAGAAAAAAAAAAAAAAAAAATTGTCACACGAAGAAAAGTTTATGGAACTGTCGAAACTGTAGTAAGGCAGAAAGATAAAACAAGTTCCTTATATCAGTGCGGATAGCCAAATTATTTCGTTACAGACGAAGACGATCGAGAGACGAATCCAACTTCAACGAAAAGTGATCAACCAGCTGAATCGTCAGACGTGACGTCACCGATAAATTCAGGCTATGTCAGACGTTCTGCTTACATGGATGGAGGGCCAGGTCATCAATACAGCATGCCACCAATTGGACCTGCTTGGAGGTCATATCGAGGACGTGGTATTAATTTCTATATCGATCCCAATTAATCGACAAAATTTTCATCATGAGACAATAATAAAAAATAATAAAAAAAAAATTGTTGACATTCCGAAATTGTATATACGATTTTAGGTGATTTTAGAAGGCTCCCAGGTCATAAAAGCTACATGAACAACCAACATAAAAGCCCATTTAAACGAAAGCACAAAACGATGGATTATGGTCGTATTTTACTTGATGAATTATTATTGATTGTTGACATACTCGCGAATCAAATTGACAAAGGAGCAGAAAAAATTGGGGCACACATCAGGACACACGACAATGGAAAAATAAACGTTTTGCCAAAAACACCATTTGGCAGATATGCTGGGACCTGGGCCCAACATCATTTGAAAAAATTCTTCTCCGATCGATGGGTCGGTCTACTTGCCCATGTGGCCCAAGAAGCTGCCGATCGTTTCGTCGATGGATCCGACACTTTTTTCACCAAAACGACCCTCAGACATTTTATTTGCGATGCTAATGGATTTTAATGATAAATTAACGTGTGTTGAATGAAAATAAAATAAAAATATAAAAAATCGTTAATGGAATAATTATTTGTGGTTGCGGATGAGACGAAAAAAAAAAGAAAGTTTTTTTGATATAAAATTATCCAATGTAAGAAACGTAAATGTTTCTTTAAAAAATATTTATTTTCCAGGCATAAACGATTAATGCAACGTTCATATTCCGCCATTGTATACGATTTTAGGTGTTTTTAGGAAACTTCCAGGTAAATGAGTCCCCATGCAGATAAGGACCCCATTGAAACGAAAGCCCGAAACGAAGGATTATTGATTATTTTTCGTGATAAATTATTATCGATTATTTTTCGTGATCAATTATTATCGATTATTTTTCGTGATCAATTATTATCGATTATTTTTCGTGATCAATTATTATTGATTATTTTTCGTGATCATTTATTACTGATTATTTTTCGCGATCGATTACTATTGATTATTTTTCGCGATCAATAATTATCGATTATTTTTCGCGATCGATTATTATTGATTATTTTTCGCGATCAATAATTATCGATTATTTTTCGTGATCAATTATTATTGATAATTTTTCGCGATCAATTATTATTGATTATTTTTCGTGATCAATTATTACTGATTATTTTTCGCGATCAATTATTATTGATTATTTTTCGTGATCATTTATTACTGATTATTTTTCGCGATCGATTACTATTGATTATTTTTCGCGATCAATAATTATCGATTATTTTTCGTGATCAATTATTATTGATTATTTTTCGTGATCAATTATTATTGATTATTTTTCGCGATCAATTATTATTGATTATTTTTCGTGATCAATTATTATTGATAATTTTTCGCGATCAATTATTACTGATTATTTTTCGCGATCAATTATTATTGATTATTTTTCGCGATCGATTATTATTGATTATTTTTCGCGATCAATAATTATCGATTATTTTTCGTGATCAATTATTATTGATAATTTTTCGCGATCAATTATTATTGATTATTTTTCGTGATCATTTATTACTGATTATTTTTCGCGATCAATTATTATTGATAATTTTTCGTGATCAATTATTATTGATTATTTTTCGTGATCAATTATTATTGATTATTTTTCGCGATCAATTATTATTGATTATTTTTCGTGCTTCGTTTCGTCGATGGATCCGACACTTTTTTCACCAAAACGACCCTCAGACATTTTATTTGCGATGCAAATGTACCTTAACGATAAATTAACGTGTGTTGGATGAAAAAAAATAAAAATAAAAAAAATCGTTAATGGAATAAAGCTTTGTGGTTGCGGATGAGACGAAAAAAAAAAAAAAAAGAAGATTTTTCGATATAAATTTATCCAGTTATGTAAGAAACGTAAATGTTTCTTTAAAAAATATTTATTTTCCAGGCAAAAACGATTAATGTCTCGATCTTGATTTTCTCTCCACCGAGCGAATTCTTTCTCGTGATCGCGATAAAATATCTGACTCGGTACAAACGTTGGCTGACCACGCGTGCTTGACGGCCTTGAACGCCATTAGGAGTCGCGTTACATCGGGAGGTCAAAGATCGCGATCACCGCAAGATCCCTCGCAAGGAAAACGTCGTGAACCGATTTACGATTCTGCGATTAAATTTATTTCAAAAATTTACCAATATCTTCAATGAAATTAAATTTTTATCAATATTTACACTTTTTAATGCGCCAAAATTTATAATTTTTGGTAAATTTTTATGTAAAATTTGACACGCAATTAGTGAAAAAAAATTCGCGTATTGTTTAATTTACTCGATCTGGTGATGACGGAAGAAAACTCGCGTTACATCGGAAGGTCAAAGATCGCGATCACTGCAAGATCTCTCGCAAGGAAAACGTCATGAACCGATTTACGATTCTGCGATAAAATTTATTTAAAAAAAATTTACCAATATCTTCAATGAAATTAAATTTTTATCAATATTTACACTTTTTAATGCGCCAAAATTTATAATTTTTGGTAAATTTTTATGTAAAATTTGACACGCAATTAGTGAAAAAAAATTCGCGTATTGTTTAATTTACTCGATCTGGTGATGACGGAAGAAAACTCGCGTTACATCGGAAGGTCAAAGATCGCGATCACTGCAAGATCTCTCGCAAGGAAAACGTCATGAACCGATTTACGATTCTGCGATAAAATTTATTTAAAAAAAATTTACCAATATCTTCAATGAAATTAAATTTTTATCAATATTTACACTTTTTAATGCGCCAAAATTTATAATTTTTGGTAAATTTTTATGTAAAATTTGACACGCAATTAGTGAAAAAAAATTCGCGTATTGTTTAATTTACTCGATCTGGTGATGACGGAAGAAAACTCGCGTTACATCGGGAGGTCAAAGATCGCGATCACCGCAAGATCTCTCGCAAGGAAAACGTCGTGAACCGATTTACGATTCTGCGATAAAATTTATTTTAAAAAAATTTACCAATATCTTCAATGAAATTAAATTTTTATCAATATTTACACTTTTTAATGCGCCAAAATTTATAATTTTTGGTAAATTTTTATGTAAAATTTGACACGCAATTAGTGAAAAAAAATTCGCGTATTGTTTAATTTACTCGATCTGGTGATGACGGAAGAAAACTCGCGTTACATCGGGAGGTCAAAGATCGCGATCACCGCAAGATCTCTCGCAAGGAAAACGTCGTGAACCGATTTACGATTCTGCGATAAAATTTATTTAAAAAAAATTTACCAATATCTTCAATGAAATTAAATTTTTATCAATATTTACACTTTTTAATGCGCCAAAATTTATAATTTTTGTTAAATTTTTATGTAAAATTTGACACGCAATTAGTGAAAAAAATTTCGCGTATCGTTTAATTTACTCGATCTGGTGATGACGAAAGATGATTTATCGTTACTCGAGTCTCCCTCTCTCTCTCTCTCTCTCTCTCTCTGGTCTTTCAACAATAGATAAAAATCTGTACTCACGACAAATTTTTTTTTCTCCCCCCTCTCTTCCTCTCTCTCTCTCTCTCTCTCTCTCTCTCTCTCTCTCTAATGCTGTCTCTCGTCTCTTTCTATCTCTCTGTACCTTCTTGTGTAGGATATCGAGGTGAGAGCGTCACCGAGGACTACACAGACGCGTCTGTAACCGCTGCGTCTCTTCAGATCGACATGGCCGAGGACTTCGATGAATGGGAGATAAACGAGTACGAGGATCCGGTTACCAAGACTTATCACTGCTCGGTCCAGTCTCACAACAAGAACGACACAGTTCATCCTAATCTTGAGATGATTAAATTCCTCGACGATAATGGCCTCGCTTCGGTACGACCCAAGAAAAATTACTACCAGGTCAGTGAACTCTCTTCCTCCTCCTCCCCTCCCCCTGCACACAAAATTCACATTCAACCAGTTTAAAGTTTACGAAAATAGTTAAATAAAGTTTTTAATTTGAGATAAAAATAAAAAAAAGCTTAATTTTAATTTAAATTCAGTTTAAAATAATTTTCGTATCGACAGGTTCGTGCGATTCGTCAAAAAATGTGCCAGTTTGGCTTCGATCCATTTCACATTGACATACGAACTGGCTCGATTCATAAACGTTTCAAAAATACTCTTCGTCTCATGATCTACAATACACCGGGCATGTTTCCTGGCCTCAAAGTAATAAGAAATGATCTTGATCGCAAGAGAAAACGTGAGCCACAAACATGGTTTAAATTTGAGACCAGCAAAGGTCCTCTTGTATCGGAATTTGATTATGATAATTATTTCGTAACTGTGAGTGGCGATTTTGCGAGAATACAAGCTTACTCGAAGATGCTCGTTGCCTTAAAAATGCACAAAAGGCTCAACAGCTTCAATGACTCGGTCAGCTACAAAGTGAGTTTTGATTTATTGCCAAAAATCTATAATTTAATTCATTAAAAAAAAAAAAAACAAAAAAAAAAAATTCTCACACCTGAATAAATATTTTTCAGATCAATCTTGATCTTGGAATAATCGAGGTGATATTCGCGAGTTTTGGTATCGCGATAATGAAGGAAAAATCAACGACGAATCTCATGGTAAAAGCTTTGAATGGCGTCAGTACTGAGATCAAAAATGACGGTGACGTTGAGCTCGCTTTCGAGGAGAGTCTCAAAGATGCTGCTGATCAAGTTGATCCACTTTTGTACTCGTCAATTTGGCTACTATCAATGGCCGAAAAATACGAAGTGGTGAGAATTCGTTACAGATCCCAAAATGGCCAAGACAGAGGTGAAGAATCCGGTTGACCCAATTTTCTTTCATAAAATTCTTCAATCAATGTTCTCGTTTATATAAATAAAATGAAATTTTTTTTGTTTTGTTTTTTTTTTCTTTAACCACAAACGACAGACTTAATTATTTCATCGCTCATCGTCCTGAAAGAGCTCGAGTGAAAAAAGTAAGTAAAATAAAATAAGATAGAAAAAAAAAATAATATTAAAAAAAAATAAGAAATTAAAATTCCGTTCCACAGTCATGACCTCTGGACCCCATTGAATATTACGCGATTAAATTTAATTCATTGCTGTTCTCTCGCATGTAAAATTTACGATCGATTAAACACATTTGTGGATCCACAGTAAACGACGACGACGATTCTCTGTGTTCAGCACACACAATATTTTTTCTTTATCTCTCATTGAACGAACGTAAAGAGAATATTGACTCGACCCGAGACGTCGAGTCGGATTTCTCGATCAATCAATCCCAAAAATCGTTATTACAATTCGATTAAATTAATTCATCGGAAACCCAAATTTTTAGTCTCGAGTCTCTTGCATGGAATGATGGGTGCGCGAGACAGGCCAATAAAAAAAATAAAAAAAATAAAAAAAATAAAAAAATTGACCCTAGGAGGAAACGAATGAAAGACGAAGAAGAGGAGCGTAAAACATAATATGTTACAGAGGTCCGTCGCGCGTCCAAGTTTCATTGCAGAGCTGCCAGTTGTATAATATAGAATATATAATACTAAAACTATATGCACTTTACGGTTTACCCATGTATATACTATATATATGTATATATATACACTGTAGAGTTTACCCATGTATATACAATATATAGATATGAGCTCCGTAAATACTCGAGGCAAAGGCTATCCATAATGCATCTGCCACGCCCTTCAGGCTCCATCTGATGCAACGAGAGAGAAAGAGAAAGAGAATTGCAACCTGCACTCGGATGATTTTGCTTCGAGTTCTTCGCTCGGGTTAAGCGTGACCGGCTGCTGACCATCCAAAGAGAGAGAGAGTCAACTCTTTTTTTTTTTTTTACCTTCGCGTACACAAGAATCAAAAATACCTCCAAGGCGTCATCCTTAATTCAATATGAATTAAATTCAAGAAAATTTCTTTGACTTTGGTTAATTTAAATTAATTGGCTTGAGTTTTTTGTATAGACAATTGGTATTGATTTTATTGTACAGACAATTGGTATTGATTTTATTGTACAGACAATTGGTATTGATTTTATTGTAGAGACAATTGGTATTGATTTTATTGTACAGACAACTGGTATTGATTTTATTGTACAGACAATTGGTATTGATTTTATTGTAGAGACAATTGGTATTGATTTTATTGTAGAGACAATTGGTATTGATTTTGTTGTACAGACAATTGGTATTGATTTTATTGTACAGACAATTGGTATTGATTTTATTGTACAGACAATTGGTATTGATTTTATTGTACAGACAACTGGTATTGATTTTATTGTACAGACAATTGGTATTGATTTTATTGTACAGACAATTGGTATTGATTTTATTGTACAGACAATTGGTATTGATTTTATTGTAGAGACAATTGGTATTGATTTTATTGTACAGACGATTGGTATTGATTTTATTGTACAGACAATTGGTATTGATTTTATTGTACAGACAATTGGTATTGATTTTATTGTACAGACAATTGGTATTGATTTTATTGTACAGATAATTGGTATTGATTTTATTGTACAGACAACTGGTATTGATTTTGTTGTACAGACAATTGGTATTGATTTTGTTGTACAGACAATTGGTATTGATTTTATTGTACAGACAATTGGTATTGATTTTATTGAACAGACAATTGGTATTGATTTTATTGTACAGACAATTGGTATTGATTTTATTGTACAGTCAATTGGTATTGATTTTATTGTACAGACAATTGGTATTGATTTTATTGTACAGACAATTGGTATTGATTTTATTGTACAGACAATTGGTATTGATTTTATTGTACAGACAATTGGTATTGATTTTATTGTACAGACAATTGGTATTGATTTTATTGTACAGACAATTGGTATTGATTTTATTGTACAGACAATTGGTATTGATTTTATTGCATAGACAATTGGTATCCAATTCATTTCAGGATTCCAATCTATTTTCATCTACAAACAAATTCGTTCAAGTTGATTTAAATCCATTTTCACCCACAAACAAATTGGCCAAGTAGATTCAAATCCATTATTACGTACTACAAATTCGTTCAAGTTGATTTAAATCCATTTTCACCCTTAATCAAATTGGCCAAGTAGATTCAAATCAATTATTACGTACTACAAATTCGTTCAAATTAATTTAAATCCATTTTCATCTACCAACAAATTCGTTCAAGTTTATTTAAATCAATTATTACGTACTAAAAATTCGTTTAAATTGGTTTTAATTAATTATTACGTACTACAAGATCGTTTAAATTGATTTAAATTCATTTTCACCCATAAAAAAATTAGCCAAGTAGATATAAATAAATTTTTACGTCCAACAAAAAAGTCGATTCGTAAAATTCAACGCTTTGAGCTCAATAAGCGCGCAATGCCATGTTAAAAGAGCTGAAACTCGAGCAAATGCATCTGAAGAAATTGCAAAAGCAACGTCGAGAAGCAAATAGTAGTTGCTATATATATATATATAGTGATAGTAGGAGAGTTCATCTCTTTTCTTCCGTTATCCAAGTGACTATCCAACTGTGGGCTCAGAGGGCCGCTCTCTTTAACTCTTTTCTTCGTCTTCGCTCCTATTCGACTCTCTCTCTCTCTCTCCCCCCTCCCTCTCTCTCCCTCTCTCTCTCTCTCTCTCTCTCTCTCCCTCCCTCTCTCTCTCTCCCCCTCTCTCTCTCTCTCTCTCTCTCTCTCTCCCTCCCTCCCTCACTCTCTCTCTCTCTCTCCCCCTCTCCCCTCTCTCTCTCTCTCTCATCTTCTTCACTCGCTCTCCGCTCGCATAGTCTTTGCTCCAGAGCCTCTTTGGCTCTTCTCATTCTAAGCCCGCACCTTCCTTCCTCCCTGCCGCCCTATCTCTTGCCTCCCTGCGGGCATACTCGAATGCTAATGGGAGATGCGATGCTCGATGGCAAACGAAACATTCCAGTGGATTGGAGATCCCGTATCAGCGACCCTGTTCGTTAGCCACGCCGGGAAAAAGAGAGAGAGAGAGAGAGACTCGAGAAGTTTTGCTCTCTTGTGTGCTTCTGCTTGTTGGCTCTTTCTATTCTCCACAGTTGGTTGCAATTCTATTTCTCTTTTCCATCGCTCTTTCTCCATCTAAGCTGGTTCGCGCGTGCGATTTTCTCCATATATATATATATATATATAAAGCAATGTGTATATATATATATATATATATATATATGACTTTTCCTCTTTCTTCGTTTCTCGCAAATTTTTTTAATTTTTTTTTTTCTCAATTTTTTCTTCATCCAAGACGTAACACTCCTTCGTCTTATTCAGCATATCTTTCCACAGGTTCCTTTTCTATGCGAGAGAATTTAATCCTATAGCACCGAGTCCACGTCCCTGTGGACTCTCTCTCTCTCTCTCTCTCTCTCTCTCTTTCTCTCCTTTTGCTCTTTCTATCCCGCTCGGGCTTTTCCCTGTCTCCGCACTTTCGACTCGACAATTAATAGACTCCCGAGATCCACTGGAAGAAGGATTAACGTTCGCGTTTACCTTGACGTGCCGGAGCTTCTCTCCCATCTCGTTTGAACAAAGTATCCTTGGATCCGTACACCCATTTACCATATATACATGCGTAAATGCATTTGTACATATGCTTGTGTACCTAAGTGTCCAATATTATATATATATATATTTTTTTTTCTTTGCGCCATACTATGTATTCTACATACGTTTCTATATATATATATATATATATATATATATATATATATATATATAAACGTATAATATATAAATATATAAATATATATATATATATATATATATATATATATATATATATATATATATATATATATAAACGTATGTGGAATACATAGTATGGTGCAAAGAAAGAGAGAGAGAGAGATAGAGAAAGAGAGGGAGAGAGAGGCGTCTGATCGCGAATTACTTCGACCACTGCGAAATTTCTCATCTCTGCGATCCTTTCTTGACACACTAATATCCCCTGCAGTGTACGCATTGCCGACACACCCCTCGTCTGACTCATTCCTGATCTTTCCACTTTTTTCTTTCGATTCAACGTTTTTTTTTTTTTTTTTTCTTTTCTTCATCCGAGAAAAATAATTTTTGCGATATTTCAAAAGCTTCTCGTCTTTTCATGAGTTCATGTCAAGTCTCACAGGCCAGGGTCATTCGCATAAAATTGTATACATATATTTTATTAGGCGCCATTTTTACCGATATTGTGCGATACAAAATCATTTTATCAGCAGATCGATTGACTTTTTTTTTCTCCCTTTAATTTTTAACGTCGTATCAATTCGTCGAAATCAACGAGAAAAATTTAGTGAAGAAACGAGACTGCCGAAAGATGGACAGATACGTAAAGCGTGGACCGATTAATCCTCCAACAGATTTCGCAATTTTTCGGGCTTTATTATTATTATTATTATTATTATTATTATTATTATTATTATCATTATTAAAGACAAAGTACGACGTTCTTTCGTTAACGAGCTAGAAAGGCCGCAAAATAAAGAAAGAAAAGAAATGAAAAAAAACTGCAAGTAGGAAGTGACGTAGGGCGTTATCTTAGGGCTCAGCTCTCCGGACAAGCCGATTTTTCTCCTCCCCTTATTTTTCTCTATCGTTCCGCACTTTCTTATCGTCACGCTGGTTCGCCTCTTGATGCTTTCTCGAGGTCTTTGTCTCCCTCGCTCTCATACCATTGATGGTCTCTTCTGTCTATCCAACTGGACATCACGGTGGCCGAGCACAGCGCGTTTATAACCGAGAATGTGCCTCATCACTTGACTTAATGAGTTCACCCTCTGCGGCAAGTTGCACCACATTTTACTTCGTATATGACTCATCCGAGGAGTTTTCTTTTTTTTTTGTTTTTGTTTTTTTTTTTTTTTTTTCGCGCGATGTTCACTCCTGTCTTGTGCAGCTCGTTGAAAGATGCAGAGCGTCAATGACGACGATGTCGATGCGAGCCAGAGAAAATCAAGTGGAACGGAAAATCTTGTATGGCTATTCACGTAATCGTTTATTTTAATTTTATTTTCGTTCGATCATTGATGGTTTATTGAAAACAGTGATCGATTATTTATGGAGTATAAAACACACGATATTGTCTAGCTGGCATTCATGAGCTGATTAGTATATGGTGTAAATTATTATTATTATTGGGATTGAAAATTATTAATTATTATTATTGTGATTGAAAATTATTAGTTATGATTATTCTGATTGGAAATTATTAGTTATGATTATTGTGATTGAAAATTATTAGTTATGATTATTGTGATTGAAAATTATTATTTATTATTATTGTGATTGAAAATTATTATTTATTATTATTGTGATTGAAAATTATTAATTATTATTATTGTGATTGAAAATTATTATTTATTATTATTGTGATTGAAAATTATTATTTATTATTATTGTGATTGAAAATTATTAGTTATGATTATTGTGATTGAAAATTATTAATTATTATTATTGTGATTGAAAATTATTAGTTATGATTATTGTGATTGAAAATTATTAGTTATAATTTTATTTGTTTATTTATTTATTAGTTATGATTATTGCGATTGAAAATTATTTCTTATGATTATTTTTATTAATTAATTAATTAATTATGATTATTGCGATTGAAAAGCAATTAGAGAAGCAATCGTTGCATATCAATTAGAATTACTCGGCAGGATGATCCAAGCCAATCCAAGATCAATTGGAACAAAAAAATTTACTATGACTACGTTTTGTTTCTTTTTCCCAGTCCATCATTGCTGGTTTATGGAAAACAGTGATCGATTATTTATGGAGCACATAAAGTACCATGATATTGTCTGGCTAGCATTCATGAGCTGATGGTATGGTCTAAATTATTATTATTATTGTGATTAAAAATAAAAGTCTATGTATGGTTGAGCAGCAATGAGAGTTGCGAGACAGGGTGACCAACAGAGGCCAAACGGGGGTCTCTCACTCATAGACTCGTATCTAATATTGTGCTCTCAATGTTATTTATAAATATATATATATATATACATATGTATATATATACACATATATATGTATATATATACACACATATATATATATATATATATATATATATATATATATATATGTATATATGTATACATATGTGTGTATATGTATGACACAGCCTGCACAAAGAGCACGTATGTACCGTGGGCGGTTCTTAGCCTATTCCAATTCACCGTAGCAACGCCATAAAGCTGCCATTTAATTAATTCCACCGGGCAGCGAGAGCATAAAATTTCGCAACTAGGGGGCCACCTGGCCACCGGACGAGACTGCACCTATTGACGGGGCTCCCATTGCAGAGTCAATATTTAGCTGGGTAAAGGATCTACGATCTAAGAACTCAAAGCCATTACGAGTCGTATCCAAACTATCGAATATTGATCGTCTAATAAATTGAGAATGGGTCATGACCCCTGCTCGTTTTTATATACGAAAAAAAAAAAGAAAGCATTTTTTTTTTTTTTTTTCCCCATCATTTGGAGTCTCCTGTCAATTTTATTTATTCCATGGTCCATTCTTCCTGTTCGTGAAAGAAAAAAAAACAAATGGTTGAAAAATGAGATTGTGGCCTCGTTGGCCAGAAGAGGATGAGAAAGCTAAATTGTGCAAAAGATCTATTATATAGCAGATACGATTATGGCAAAACTTATAGACTTATATATATATATATATATATGTGCACATGGGCAATATATGCAACGTGGCAAAAGTGCATAAATATCCGTTCTCATGCTCCTCGTGGTAAGGAGTAAGAGAGCTCGTATATATATATATATACATCGAGTAAGAGAATTGAGAGAGAGAAAAAAGTAAAAATAAAAATTGACAGTAGATATAGCCCGATGTAGTCAGACAGAAAAAGAGACCCCATGTGGATTAACGCGGTAGAGATTTACGTCACAATGAGGCGGACAAGTCGGCCACCTGCGCGAACTCCTGGCTAACCGCAGCCGCCCCTTCACCCCCACCACGCCCATGTGCGGTAAAGTATATCCTTCAAGCTTGTGTATTAAAACACGAGATATATATTTCCATATACAAATGTGTAACATATAAATGATAACGATGCTCATTATGATTCTAAATTTTTTTTCTCATTGAACAATAAATAATGCTCAGACAAACATATCAACAATTTCAATTATCCAGTCGGAGTTGATTGGGGCGATTAAGAATGTGTATAAAAAAAAAAAAAAAAAGCTTCCATCACCTTTTCATTATATATAGAAAGTGGGAGAATTATTTGTTTCACGATTATTTTTTCATCGCGTATAAAATAATTTTAAGTATAAGGTGGAATTTATCAGACTAAATAGCAGGTGATTTCCCCAAGGAAAGAAAAAGTTTTACTTGCATATATATTTCCATATACAAATAATTCCATATACAAATACATATAAATGATAACGATGCTCATTATGATTCTAAATTTTTTTTCTCATTGAACAATAAATAATGCTCAGACAAACATATCAACAATTTCAATTACCCAGTCGGAGTTGATTGGGGCGATTACGAATGAGTATAAAAAAAAAAAAAAAAAGCTTCCATCACCTTTTCATTATAAATAAAAATAATAATAAAAAAAAAAAAAATTTAAGCGAATAAAATAATTTTAAGTATAAGGTGGAATTTATCAGACTAAACAGCAGGTGATTTCCCCAAGGAAAGAAAAAGTTTTACTTGTCAGAGACGATATGTGGATAAAATGAATCCGAGAGGTTTTTGCCAGAGAACGGTCCGGACTACGCATCAGTCAGACTCGCCAGGATATAGAAGTGCATGAACAGCTTCCTGGGCCCTGGAGCGCGATACCGCCCACCGGTTCACCATCACCGGAGAACGAATGAGAGAGAGAGAGAGAGAGAGAGAGCAGCAAAAGGAGAAGCAGAGAGTGGATTCTGCGTTGCACCCGTGATATGTACCAGCAATATGGCCATGCAGTTGGGGCGCATTAGCAAGAGGAGAACGGAGGAGCGAAAGAAACGCTTCTGCGAGAACCCGCGGTCCAGAGCCTCGGATTACACATTCATCCGTGCACAATGTGTATGATATCACAGATGGTATCTTTCTGGCACGTGAGACAGAGTGAGAGAGATAGGGAGAGAGTGAGGGAGGGAGGGAGGGACGGAGAGAGAGAGAGAGAGAGAGAGAGAGAGAGAGAGGGGGGGGGGGGGGGAGAGTGAGAGGGAGGGAGAGAGAGAGGGGGGGAGAGGGGGGGGGGGAGAATGTTGATAGAGAAACAAGGAAGAGTGGATGAAAGGGATATTGGGTAAAGGGGACTTACGCTATATATATACACACATATATATATATATATATATATATATATATATCAAGCTGCGACCTGGACCTGCGCAACTCTTGGCTAAAGGCGCGGCAGGAGCCCAACATCTTCTTCTTCTTCTTCTTCTTTTTCTTCCTCCTCGTATTCTTATACATCTCGGGTGTCTTTGAATCGAGCTTGGTTATTAGAATAACAGCTGGAACAATTAATAAAAACGAATCACGATTACAAATGTCCTTGTTCGACGAAATTTTAATTCAATGCTTCATTCGAGAAGAGATTCGATATTCTCCGTAAAGGCAAATTGTCACCGGTCAAAGATTTTCAATGGGAATTAAACGAGCAATTTACCTGTTAAAGATCAAACTGTGAGACAGCAACGAATGAGTGGGACGATCCTCCAGCAACGATCCAATATCTTCGACTGCCAGCATAATAAAGGGTTACCCTTGTAGACTATATATATATATATATATATAGAGAGATAGAGAGAGAGAGAAAATATGTACGTATGTAGCGCAAAAGTCTTGCTCGCATGCCAACCGGGCATTAAAGCCGTGCTATTAATTGCTACCGCATAACATACAACACGTATACGAGAAAAGTCACATCTCTCACATATACAAAAACATATACATGCGTACATATATATATATATATATATATATAAAAATTACTGCAACATGCGTGTGTGCTATTGGTAGAATAATATATACGTAGGAGACATATAGCAGAGAACGAGTAAAGAGAGAGAGAGAGAGAGAGAGAGAGAGAGAGAGAGAGAGAGAGAAACCAGCGTGGATCTGCCAGCGATCTCTTTTGCGTGCAGCAGCAGCAGCAGCAGCAGCAGTACACATGGGTGTATTTAACGAAGGATGTATCTTTACGTCGCAAGAGGAACGTCCTCGCGCGAAAAACCGGATCGAGTGCACAAATCACTCTTGTGGTATAGCGGAGAGAGAGAGAGAGAGAGAGAGAGAGAGAGAGAGAGAGAGAGAGAGAGTCTGTTATTATATTTAACACGCTGATGCAAAATATGATTTCAAACGATCTCCCTTGCGGACTTTCAATGAATACTTTTATAATCCTTTAAAATTTATACTTATCGGACCTTCATGTGTGTCCGTGTGAGCAGAGGCTGATGGTCTTGAGAATTATTAAAGAGAATAAAAAAAAAAAAAAAAAACAATCGTATAGCCGCGAGATAATTTTTTGGAAAAATTGTGTAAAAAGGACTGACCGTTTTATATAGGCGCGACTACTTACCGAGTCAACTGTATACCAAGTTTAATTATAACCGAGAGCGAAAGAGAGAGAGAGCGAAAGAGAGAGAGAGAGAGAGAGAAAAAGTGCGAGGTGTGCGCGCGATGCACGTTAAGGTGCAGCTAGCCGGAGGAACAGAGAAGGAAGAGAGTCGAGAAAGCATCCTAGAGCTCCTTGGCGTTAGTAGGTGGCGTGTTGGCATGTCACGGCTGGGCTTAACTATTTATATCTATATATATATATATATACCGCAGAGCGGCCGTGTTTATCGAACCCCGTTATTGTACACAAGTATATACTCTCGCGATCCACGGCAAAATTCTCGATGAACAAGAGAGAAAAGCCTCGGTGCACGAAGAAACGCGAGGTAAGTCAACGAAATACGGGGGGAGAGAGAGAGAGAGAGAGAGAGAGAGGGAGAAAGAGAGTCAAAAAAATGCTTGAAGATTTTGCTCCAGACATTCTGATGACCTGACCGGAAGAGTCAACGAAACTCTTTGAGAACTGAAATAGGAAAGGAAGAAAAATTCACGATGCTGCTTCCTGAAGGTCAACAAAAGTCGAGACAAAAACAAAAGTGTCCTCGCTGCTGTTGTGAGTACTTTGGCAATGACTTTTAACATCATTTTATATACTGAGTAGTGGGAGGAAGAAGTAAAGCAAATGCGCAGAGAGACAAGAGAGAGAGAGAGAGAGAGAGAGAGAGAGAGAGAGAGAGAGAGAGAGAGAGAGAAATGTGGAAGAGGAAGGGTCGAAACGGGTTCGTGCGAGGGTTGTTTGGGATCGTGTCAACGATAGAGTAAATTTACGGCAGTCACCGAGCGAATCCATTTGTTTCATCTGCATCTGCTTAGCACGCTAATGTTACCTATCCAGTTTATACTATAAATATATATATATATATATATATATATTTTTTTTTTTTTTTTTTTTTTTCTGGCTCATTCTTACTCTCATGTATTCTGCCATCTCGTTCTTCATTGTCACGTCTATGTGATGAAAGTAAAATATTTTAAATATATTTTGGAAATTTATTTCGTGAATAAATGGAATTGATACGATATGCAGGAAATGCTCGATCAAACATTGAAATTGAAATCTTTTCAAAAATATATTTCGTCTTATGGGCGGAATTAAATTTATTTCGTGAATAAATGGAATTGATACGATATGCAGGAAATGCTCGATCAAACTTTGAAATTGAAAACTTTTCAAAAATATACTTCGTCTTATGGGAGGAATTAAATTTATTTCATAAATAAATGGAATTGATACGATATGCAGGAAATGCTCAATCAAACTTTGCAATTGAAAACTTTTCAAAAATGGAATTGATACGATATGCAGGAAATGCTCGATCAAACTTTGAAATTGAAAACTTTTCAAAAATATACCTCGTCTTATGGGAGGAATTAAATTTATTTCATAAATAAATGGAATTGATACGATATGTAGGAAATGCTCAATCAAACTTTGCAATCTTTTGGATCTTTTCTTGGCTAGTTTTCTCCGTTTCGCTCGAGAGCAGCCGCACGATGGTTAATAAAGTTGCGGAGACGCGCCTGTGCGCTCTCGCGGCCGTCCACGATAACAAGGCAACATGAGGAGAGAACGCGGCAACGCGACCATGGAGACGCCTCGGGCTATTCTATAAATCAACTCGCCAACAGAGCGAAAAAGAGAGAGAGAGAGAGAGAGAGAGAGAGAGAGAGAGAGAGAGAGAGAGAGCGAAAAAGAGAGAGAGAGAGAGGGAGAAAAAAATATCAGCAGAGAACAGTGTGCACGAGAAGAAGAAGATGAATATGAGGAAGAGGAAATGACGGAAAACCTCCACGAATCATCAATCGTTATTGCTCAAATTTATCACAATCCTAGAGATCTTTATTACGATCGATCACGCAGTCAAAAGGACGAATATTAAATTTTCCCCGCGAACGGAAAATTAAAAAAAAAAAAACAGACCGAGCTAAGTG
>CAVLGY010000017.1:0-22410 GCA_963669185.1 Dyspetes luteomarginatus | reverse complement strand
TTTTCCATTTCTCCCTGTACGATTCTTCGTATATATATTGGATCGTTTAAATGTTTTTCATCCACGGGACGCGACTATATTGAAAAGCAGGGCGAGAGGGAGGGGCAAATACAATAAAAGAAGAATGAATGAAATTTATGGGACAGATTTGAAAATGTTAACCTCTGTAGATGTTTCTCGGTGACTTGTTCGTTTTCTTTTTTTTTTGATTTTTTTTTTCCCATTTTAGCGAATATTTATCGATTTTGGTCGAAATTTTATTTTATTTTATTTATTCGATTTGATTGATCAATGAAATTAATTCATTTCAATTGAATGGAAAATTCTTCGGTATATAATTGTTTTTTGTTTTTTTTTTTCAAAACTTTGAGAGTTTTGAGAAGGAAAATTTGTAGTTTATTTTTGGGACACTTAATTAGCGCATGATCGTTTTGGTCAGACAGTAATTCTTGGCAAAATTCTCTTCATTCTCCTTTCGCATATATTGTACCCTACAAGGCTTTATATAGCATATATCTATAGCATCTATATATATATATATATATAGATGTAGATATATTACATATATATGATATATATATATACTCTCTGCGATAATTTATCGTCGTGGATTTGGGAACTCTAATGGCAATAGCAGAACGTACCATCCGCCGCCAACACACTGCGGTGTGGTGCGTATATATATATATATATATATATATATATATATATACTCTCTGAAATGCATGACAACGTGTGATAAAACATTCCTAATGGAAACAAAAATGATGCTCCTCTCTCTCTCTCTCTCTCTCACTCTCTCACTCTCTCACTCTCTCTCTCTTTCTCTCTTTCTCTATCTCTCTTACTCGGCAAAACGAGACTAGTAGACGACGATCTCGGTGAAATTAGCCAAAAGTAGATATTCAATATATTGCCAAAATATATTTTTCAAAAATAATTAAAATATCATATGATAATTCTCGTTTAAATGTATCAGCTGTGATTTTTTTTTTTTCATCAGCAATCAATTTAATTGTATTTTTAATTTTTTCAATAATGAATAATTCGAACAAAATTAAACTGCGTTTGATTGAAATATTATTTTTTTTTAATGCAAGTCAAGCGATTAAATATATAAACGAATTATGAGAAATCGTACCGTTTTTTTTTTTTTTTTTTAATAAAAGAGCATTGGGAATAAATTTGTTTGGGTTTTGATTGAAATATTATTTTTTTTAATGCAAGTTGAGCGATTAAATTTATAAAAGAATTATGAGAAATCGTATCGTTTTTTTTTTTTTTTTTAATAAAAGAGCATTGGGAATAAATTTGTTTGGGTTTTGATTGAAATATTATTATTTTTTAATGCAAGTCGAGCGATTAAATATATGAACGAATTATGAGAAATCGTATCGTTTTTTTTTTTTTTTTTTAATAAAAGAGCATTGGGAATAAATTTGTTTGGGTTTTGATTGAAATATTATTATTTTTTAATGCAAGTCGAGCGATTAAATATATGAACGAATTATGAGAAATCGTATCGTTTTTTTTTTTTTTTTTTAATAAAAGAGCATTGGGAATAAATTTGTTTGGGTTTTGATTGAAATATTATTATTTTTTAATGCAAGTCGAGCGATTAAATATATGAACGAATTATGAGAAATCGTATCGTTTTTTTTTTTTTTTTTTAATAAAAGAGCATTGGGTATAAATTTGTTTGGGTTTTGATTGAAATATTATTTTTTTTTAATGCAAGTCGAGCGATTAAATTTATGAACGAATTATGAGAAATCGTATCGTTTTTTTTTTTTTTTTTTTTTTTTAATAAAAGAGCATTGGGAATAAATTTGTTTGAAATGATGAGACACGAGAGCGCAGTCAGCGAGTGAATCGATAAAAATCACTGCTACTGGGGTTAAAAAAAAAACAGGAGTAATTCGCGGTTCAGCGAGCACGCGATGTGCTGCGCCATAGTGACGCAAAGCTCTTATATAAAAGTCATAGCCCTTGAACACTCGGGCTTTAACTCGGATATCGACATAAATATTAATGGATGGGCATCCATTCGTGCGATTCACGGGATATATACATATATATGTGGCTCCTGTTACTGTATATATGCATATATATGTAACTGTACAATACATATATATATCTATGTATATATCTATATATTTATGTATATATGTATATATATATACATATATGTATATGTATATATATGTATATATACATATATGTATATATATATATACATATATGTATATAGAACTACTCTTTTTCCATCAGCGAATCTAAACGTTATTACACTGACACGACATCGTATCAATCTTATGACTTATTATTATTTTTTTCATCAATATCAATGCAAACAAATGGAGTAAATGGTCCATTCCGATGGTCCATTAAATCATCCATTAGAAACTTTTAAAAAATAAAATTCAATTTATCATTTTATACAGCGATAAATTTTAACAGCCATGGGGGGGGTGGAAAAAGAGGTCAATCGTGTAAGATTTTTTTTCAAAAATTTTATTACAATTAATTCTATTTATTAATTATACAATTGACGTATCTCTGTGATAAAAATTGGCCAATAAAATAATCACGAGGATAATTTCCTTTTCCTTTTTGCATTAAAAAAAAGATAAATTTTACATCTCAATAATTGTCAAGATAATTATTTTCGGAAAATATTTCAATATTAACTACTCATATTTGGTGGTAAAAAAAAAAATAATTAATTAATCAATTTATCAAAATTAATTTATATAATTGATAATTTTTATAATTTTACACACGAGCTATTTAATTTTCAAATATTCACAATTTTTGAAATATCATTTCATCATAAAAAAATAATCTAAAATGATTTTTCAATAAAAATCATGTGATTGGTGGGACTTACGCAACCCCTAAATCGTGTCTATGACACAGAGTGAGACGGTATCGCGATGAGGGGATGAAGAACATCTTAGGCGAAGAAAGCTTGAGCATTGTGTATATATATATACACACACACACACACACATATATATATATAGAGCAATATACATATATAGAGCAATATATACATATATAGAGCAATATACATATATAGAGCAATATATATATATAGAGCAATATATACATATAGAGCAATATATATATATAGAGCAATATATATATATAGAGCAATATAGATATATAGAGCAATATATATATACATAGAGCAATATATACATATATAGAGCAATATATATATATAGAGCAATATATACATATATAGAGCAATATACATATATAGAGCAATATATATATATAGAGCAATATATACATATAGAGCAATATACATATATAGAGCAATATATATATATGGAGCAATATACATATATATAGCAATATATATATATAGAGCAATATATATATATATATATATATATATATATATATATATATATATATATATATATAGAGCAATATATATATATAGAGCAATATATATATATAGAGCAATATACATATATAGAGCAATATATACATATAGAGCAATATATACATATAGAGCAATATATACATATAGAGCAATATATATATATATGGAGCAATATACATATATATAGCAATATATATATATAGAGCAATATATACATATACAGCAATATATATATATAGAGCAATATACATATATAGAGCAATATATATATATAGAGCAATATACATATATAGAGCAATATATACATATAGAGCAATATACATATATAGAGCAATATATATATATAGAGCAATATATACATATACAGCAATATATATATATAGAGCAATATACATATATAGAGCAATATGTATATATAGAGCAATATACATACAAGATTCTCTCGTGAAAGCATATTATAGCTCGCTCCCCCTGATGAAATGATCGTCGAAACTCCAAATGCCGCACTCGGATTGCCTCGTTCTCTCCCTCCACCCCTGTTTTACCAAACCCTGTCTTATCCCAACGTCTGTCTATCTATCTGTCTATCTATTTCTCTGTCTCTCTTTTGCCTGTAACGCTCGAACGCTCTCGCGCGCCAGCAAACTTAATCATAACAGCCTGTTAGCTAAATGAATAGCTGCTCTGGCTGTTGGCTGCTATACGAGTATGTGTGTGTGTTGGGCCAGATAGAACAGGGTGACTTCTCTGCTTGAGCTGTTTTGGGAGAGAATATGAGGGTCGCAAGAGCCACTTACACTATACGTTACTATAGTTTGCAACTACTCCACCACTTTGCTATATATAATGCCATTATATATATATATATATATATATATATAACGCTCTGGAAATGATTTTCTCTCAGTCTTATTCGCTGCTCGTTTTGCCCCCCTTTAACCCCCTTTGCAGCATCCGCGTCGTCGCTCTTCCGTTACGCTTTGTCTACCATATATATATATATATATATATATATATGATTCTTGGCCAAGGAACGCATACAATGCAGCGCCCCCTCTTTTGCCTCCATCAACTTTGCACCCTGAACTCGAGCTTTCTCTCTCTCTCTCACTGCGGCCAAAACACCCCTTATTAAATTAATCTACCGTTTAGTAAATTGATTCAAAGTGTGCACGATACGAGGGTATTCATCACTCGCTAATAGCTCCTACGAAGATATTCTTCCTCCCTTTCTATTTTCTCCCCAAGTCAAAGATTACTGTACAGCTATATATATATATATTTGTGACTTTTAATATAATTTTTTGATTAATTAGAGCAAAGGTTTTAGCATCGATGAACAATTTTTTTAAGTATATAAAACGAGCCTTGGATTTTCTTACCCCAAAAAGAGAATTTTAAATATTTGTAACTTGACTGTAGAATTATTTTTTATTTTTAGTTTTAGTTTTTTGCTTCTTGTATTATATTTACTCTAATCTTCATGGTTCATGCGAGTCGAAAAATTGTCTTCAAGAATACAATTAGAGTAATTTTTTATTAAATTTATCGAGCAAGCTTAATTTAAATTGATGAATTTTAATAAATTTTTCATTTCATTAATTTTTTTATTTCTTCCTCTTCCTCTTTTTTTTTTTTCAAATTTTTCGTTATCTAGATAAAGTATTTTTTCATTGGCCAATTCATTTATTTATGAGAATGTTTCGTCGATCATAAATTAATTATATATGAGAAATCAATGAGTGAGTCAACGAATTTATTACAATTTTCTATCAGAGTTATAAGTATTGCGTGAAAATAGAGAGAAAAGCTCTCGGACGCATTTAATCAAGAAAATCGTTTGACTTGTGGAAAGGGGCTGAGAAGGGGTGGGGCTGGTGGGGGGTTGGGGGGGGGGGTGGAGGGAAGGGTGACAAAAGCCGTGGTTAAACATGAGATAGATAAAAGGAAAAAGCTAGAAAAGGGGGACGATCGAAAAGCGAGAACGAGATTGCTCTTATATGGAACACGAGAGCAAGCACGAGACGAGAGACATTCGATCTCGTTCGCGTGGACGAATCGAATTATCTGTCTGTACGACGTTATACGGAAAAAGAGACTCTTGGAACGATTGAAAGTGAACGATGAGGGCAATGGAGAGCGAGAGTAATTTACTACAGAATTCTATCCCTTTCTTTCTCGACTTTCATTCCACCCCCCACCCCCCACCCCCCATCCCTCAATGACGAGAAATTGGTCCTATATGTTCGTGGAATTGAGTCAAATTAATTGAACCCTTTTGTCACGATTATGAGTTTGAAACAAAATAAAATTAATTCATTATCAATTAAACAAATTTATTTATTTTTAAAATAAATTTTTCATCAATTAAATTTTTTCTTCTCAAAATTCTCCGAGTGTTGAAAAAAATAATTATACTGAAGAATTATTCATTCAATTTTTTTTAAATTAAAAATAATTTTTTAGGGATGGCAAATGTTGCTCGAGTTAAATAATTTTTGTTATTCTTTTGAATTAATTTTCAAGCACCAAATTAATTTTCCTCATAGCACGTGTTTGATGAAAAAAATAATCGTAATAATATTGGAGCAACGAGCACGTGATAATTATGTGTTGACATGGAGCCTCGTAAAGAAAATAATTTTTTTCTTCCTTTTCCATCATCCTGATTTTTTTTTTTTTTTTTTTTCTCTTGGATAAATATCAGTCAAATATCAGAGAGCTGTTGACAATGATCATCCGGCTTTTCCCTCCGATGAATGGCAACACGATACGGGTAATTTTTTTTTTCTTCCTCTCTTTTTTTTTTTTCCGACGAAACTTTAGACACGTTGAGTGAGTAAAGTAATCACTCGGACAAATGGCCCCAGACGTATCCGTAGACCTAAGTATGTATAACTCGTGGGGACTCTCGATGACACGACTTGTCGTCTGATGACGGCTGGTGTCGGAACGGTTGAGAAAATATATTATATATATATATGTAATATTTATATATATATATGTAATATTTATATATATCTATATCGTGTATACATTGCGAGAAGGGTGAGAGATCTCTCGTCTTCTTGACTCGTCACTAAAAAAAAAAGCTGGGCAATAAGTTACGCAGGAAAAGAAATAAAAAAACCTTTTTAATTCTCATAGTCAATGAAAAAAAAACTAAAACATTTAATAAAAATTCAAACAAAAAATCGTTCTAAATAATGTCATGATAGATCAATCAATATTAATTATCTTTTCATAAATATTTCCTATCGATCATTATTTATTGTTTAAAAATAAATTGTTTTCAGTTATTTATTCAAATAACGTTTATCTTCATTTCTGATAAAAGACGAAAAATAAAATGGAATAGAATTATCGTTATCAAGGCTTCAGGGAAAATCGGACTTGAGCATGTCCCAGAAGATTATTTTCATAACGGAGGAGACGAGATTTCTCCTCATCTTTCTCTCGAAGTAAACAGAGAGAGAGAGAGACAATTATTGTGCCATAATGCAAATTTCCTATCAATATATAATATTCATTGTTAAAAAATGTATATCAATATATAATATTCATTGTTTAAAAATATATATCAATATATAATATTCATTGTTAAAAAATATATATCAATATATAATAATCATTATTAAAAAATATATATCAATATATAATATTCATTGTTAAAAAATACATATCAATATATAATATTCATTGTTAAAAAATATATATCAATATATAATATTCATTGTTAAAAAATATATATCAATATATAATATTCATTGTTAAAAAATATATATCAATATATAATATTCATTGTTAAACAATATATATCAATATTCATTGTTTAAAAATAAATTGTTTTGAGTTATTCATTCAAATAACGTTTATCTTTATTTCCGATAAAAGACGAAAAATAAAATATAATAGAATTATCGTTGTCAAGGCTTCAGGGAAAATCGGACTTGAGCGCGTCCCAGAAAATTATTTTCATAATGGAGGAGACCAGATTTCTCCTCATCTTTCTCTCGAAGTAAACAGAGAGAGAGAGAGAGAGAGACAATTATTGTGCCATAATGCAAATTTCCTATCAATATATAATATTCATTGTTTAAAAATATATATCAATATTCATTGTTTAAAAATAAATTGTTTTCAGTTATTCATTCAAATAACGTTTATCTTCATTTTTGATAAAAGACGAAAAATAAAATATATATAATATTCATTGTTAAAAAATATATATCAATATATAATATTCATTGTTAAAAAATACATATCAATATATAATATTCATTGTTAAAAAATACATATCAATATATAATATTCATTGTTAAAAAATATATATCAATATATAATATTCATTGTTTAAAAATAAATTGTTTTCAGTTATTTATTCAAATAACGTTTATCTTCATTTCCGATAAAAGACGAAAAATAAAATATAATAGAATTATCGTTGTCAAGGCTTCAGGGAAAATCGGACTTGAGCGTGTCCCAGAAGGTTATTTTCATAACAGAGGAGACGTGATTTCTCCTCATCTTCGTCTCGAAGAAAACAGAGAGAGAGAGAGAGAGAGAGAGAGAGAGAGAGAGGAAGAGAGGTAGAAAGAGAGAGCGAGAAAGAGAGGGAGGGAGAGAGAGAGAGAGAGAGAGAGAGAGAGAGTGCGTGGTGAACCCAGGGTGTACGAGTGCTGTGTATTAGTGCGAGTGGTGTCGTAGCAGCGACAGGATGAGCGAGAGAACATCGTGTCGAGGATTTGTAACAGGATTTTGGGGAAGAACGAAAAGACAGGGTGCAGAAGAGAAGCTCGCAGAAAATTAGGGAGAGAAAGACCGCACACGAACCACTACATATATATATATATATATATATATATATATATATATATATATATATATAGTATAACATCGGGGACGATGGGATAACTTGTGCGTCGAAAACTTGGTTTTCCCGACGGGATAAATCACCGATGGTGGTCCACGTCGTGGTGACGACGATCAAATTGAATGTTTGAGAAATACCGAACAAGACGAGTCTCTGGCGACATTGAAATTATCATTACTACTATATATATATATATATATATATATATATATATGAGCCATGTGACGCAAAATTGGTCCACATAATAATAATAATAATAATAATAATAATAATAATATTTAATAAAATTAAACATATAGGTGGATAAAATTGACCAACTTCATCATAATCAGGATATCATATTTGCCATTTATTAAATCAGAGATATAATACACAAGCGATAGATAACATTTATGTATAATTTATACAATTGGGCGATTCGTCATCTCCGTTCTTCTCGTCGTTCATTTTATACAGATTGTCGCTACCGGTTAATTAACAATTTATCTAATCATATGCTGTACAATCGGTTATTCCATTATAATATATAATTATAGTATATATAATTATATATATATATATATATATATATATATATATAAATATAAATAATCGAGTAGGCGTTTAATTTTTTTTGCCGATGCGAGGCGCGTGGCCGTGAGAATTTTTCGCAGTTGACAAAAGCGTGAAAATTCATCAAAATTTAATTCTTGCCGATAATATTGTTGAAATATTTACCGATTTTTTTTTCGTATCTTCTCACGTCATTACGATTTAATCGCAGCGTTAATAATTTTTATTTTTTTATTTTGCTCTGTCTCTTCATGTGAATTGAATGCAAAATTTCGCTTTCTGTTCGTAATCGATCAGGAAAATTTTATCGAAATTTTTGCTTATCGCTTTTTCTTTGAGATTGAATTTCTGTCGGTCCTTTTATCTTTTTTTTTAAACTTGTTATCATATATATATATATATATATATTATATATGTATGTGTAAATATATATAATATATATTTATATATATTATATATATTATATATATAATATAATATAAATATATATAATATATATATATATATAATTATAACAGTTAATATAACTTCGAGTTCTACTTACATCGAGCTTGCATTTGAAACGCCAAATATCACAATCACGTTTATTCATTTATTCCTTAATTTTCATTAAATATCTACAATAATATGTACAAGTTTTTTTTTTTTTTTTTTTTTTTTTTTTTTTTCACGCAATTCATGCTTCTCGACACATTCTTACGATTTTTTTTTTTTAATTTTTTTTATATCCTATCGTTGCTCACGATTATTTTTGGTTATTTATTCAAATACGCAAGGGGGGGGGGGGGGCAGGGGTTAGGGGTGATGACTGACTCCGAATAGTCGTATATAATTATTGCACTGACCGACGAAATAGTCTATAAGTTTTTTGTGTGTGTTTTTAAACTCGTTGAAATTGGAGAAAAAAAAAATTGTCATTTAGTTTGGGTAAAAGTCCAAAATGAGAATTGAAAAATTGCATTTTTTTTTTTTGTTTTTTTTTATTTCGAGCACAAAGAAGCTTCTTCGATACTCGGTAAAAATCGGTAAAGTTTCGTTGAAATTTCATTGGATAAACACGTGGAAGAAAATGCTTCGCTTTTTTTTACCACCAAACGAGTTTCAACGAACTGGAAAGTTGTCTGTTTTCGCGCACCTTATAGAATTTCGTTATCTCGAATCCCAACCCATGAAATTTATCACGTGGAAATGGCACGGCAAAGTTTCCTCTCTCTCTCTCTCTCTCTCTCTCTCTTTTCTCTTTATTTCTCTCGCGAGCTCAAAACGTCCAAGAAAAATATCAAAGACGAGAGAATGAGGCGGAGAGAGAAGTAGAAAAAGAGAGCATGGATTGGTCTGAGCGGAGCAAGTAGATATTGACCGGTAGAAAGAACTCGTTTTCTCTCTCTCTCTCTCTTTCTCTCTCTCTTTCCTCGCTCTTTTTCTCTCTCGCTTTCTCAGCTCTTTCTCTCTTTCTCTCTCTCTCTTTTCCACCTCTTTCTCACTCTCTTTTTCCCAGCTCTTTCTCTCTTTCTCTCTCTCCCTTTCTCAGCTCTTTCTCTCTCTCTTTTTCCCAGCTCTTTCTCTTTTTCTCTCTCTCTCCCTTTCCCAGCTCTTTCTCTCTCTCTCTTTTTCCCAGCTCTTTCTCTTTTTCTCTCTCTCTCTCTTTCCCAGCTCTTTCTCTCTTTCTCTCTTTCTCTTTCCCAGCTCTTTCTCTTTTTCTCTCTCTCTCTCTCTTTCCCAGCTCTTTCTCTTTTTCTCTCTCTCTCTCTTTCCCAGCTCTTTCTCTTTTTCGCTATCTCTCTCTCTCTCTCTCTCTCTCTCTCTCTCTCTCTCTCTCTCTCTCTCTCTCTCTCTCTCTCTCTCTCTCTCTTTCCCTCTCTTTTTTTCCGAGCTCTTTCTCTCTCTCTCTTTTCCCAGCTTTTTCTCTCTTTCTCTCTCTCTCTCTTTCCCAGCTCTTTCTCTCTCTCTTTTTCCCCAGCTCTTTCTCCATTCTCAGCGTTATCGTGTATCGAGTCTCTGCGGGCAATGGCCACGGTAAAAGATCCGAAAAAAAAAAAAAAAAACAAAACAAAACAAAACCACAACGAAAAAGCTCAAGCTTTTCTCTCTTACTCTCGTTGATCGTTCGATACATTTTTTTCTCCGTTTCCCCCTTATATTGTGAGCTGAGTGAGAGAAAGAAAATCGGTTGGTCCGCGTATCATCCCGCGAGATTTTTTTTTTTTTTCCATCCTCTCTCTTTCTACCCCTCGTATTCTCCTTCTCGTTGTCTCACTTTTGCACTATATATATATATTCGTACATTCGTATATTCGTTCTTGTATATATATATATACACGAAGCTTGGGAGCTTGCAAGAGCCCTAGGGCTATATAGCGAAAAGCTCCAGGGGTAAATTTCTCTCTCCTTCTCTTATTCGTGAATCGTGCGCAACTCTCTCGTTCCCAAAGCGAAAATTCTCATTTCTCGTACACGCGTATGTGTGTGTGTGTGTGTTAGTGTAAATGTATGTGTGCGAAGCTCGATCTGCGCTTGTTCAAACGCCCCCGCATAGAGTATGGCCACGCCTGTTTTCCACCCTGTTCAAGCCACACCAGATCACATCACTTTTCTCACGGTCCATACTGTTGCTCGAGTTCCCTTCTGAGTCTCTTTGCTGCTGTCTCACCACCGCCATCCATTTCACCGTCGCTGCAACCGTCTTCGCCCTCAGCACCGACACCCTCGACCTCCTCCTGACGTCTTTTTGCCGTCGCCATCTCGGCGGCGTGCTTCTTTCGCCATTTCGTACGACGATTCTGAAACCACACCTGAAACAAGGAAAATAAGATAATAAGAAAATAAGAAAATAAGAAAATAAGAAAATAAGATAATAAGAAAATAAGAAAATAAGATAATAACATAATAAGAAAATAAGATAATAAGAAAATATAAATATATATATATATATGTATATGTATATAATTAATTTTATTATGTCAATTAACGAATATATTGAAAAAAAATTCTATCCAGCATTTACCATAAAAATCATCCCCCAAATAATTCACGAATGTAACGTAAATTTCGGTAAGATTCAAAATTTGATTAATTCATTACTAACTACGAGTGTCGTGACCTTAAAAGGTCACTTAATCAAATCTCACAAAAAATAATAAAAATAAATAAATAAATTTCAAAGGGTTTAACCATTTCGAAAATGTTTAATTCATTGGCAGGAAAAGGAATATTAAATTCTCGTTCACTACGTACGAGAAAAAAATGTAAATCAACAATTCTCTTTCCTTCGACTGGACTTATTAAAGTTTTAGCTCAGGTTTGGTATAAATTTGAAAAAAAAAACTATCCAGAATTTACCATAAAAATCATCCCCTAAAAAATTCACCAATATAACGTAAATTTCGGTAAGATTCAAAATTTGATTAATTCATTACTAACTACGAGTGTCGTGACCTTAAAAGGTCACTCAATCAAATCTCATAAAAAATAATAAAAATAAATAAATAAATTTCAAAGGGTTTAACCATTTCGAAAATGTTTAATTCATTGGCAGGAAAAGGAATATTAAATTTTCGTTCACTACGTACGAGAAAAAAATGCAAATCAATAATTCTCTTTCCTTCGACTGCACTTATTAAAGTTTTAGCTCAGGTTTGGTATAAATTTGAAAAAAAAAAAATTCTACACTTTAACTATCCAGAATTTACCATAAAAATCATCCCCCAAAAAATTCACCAATATAACGTAAATTTCGGTAAGATTCAAAATTTGATTAATTCATTACTAACTACGAGTGTCGTGACCTTAAAAGGTCACTTAATCAAATCTCACAAAAAATAATAAAAATAAATAAATAAATTTCAAAGGGTTTAACCATTTCGAAAATGTTTAATTCATTGGCAGGAAAAGGAATATTAAATTTTCGTTCACTACGTACGAGAAAAAAATGCAAATCAATAATTCTCTTTCCTTCGACTGCACTTATTAAAGTTTTAGCTCAGGTTTGGTATAAATTTGAAAAAAAAAAAATTCTACACTTTAACTGTCCAGAATTTACCATAAAAATCATCCCCCAAAAAATTCACCAATATAACGTAAATTTTGGTAAGATTCAAAATTTGATTAATTCATTACTAACTACGAGTGTCGTGACCTTAAAAGGTCACTCAATCAAATCTCATAAAAAATAATAAAAATAAATAAATAAATTTCAAAGGGTTTAACCATTTCGAAAATGTTTAATTCATTGGCAGGAAAAGGAATATTAAATTCTCGTTCACTACGTACGAGAAAAAAATGTAAATCAATAATTCTCTTTCCTTCGACTGCACTTATTAAAGTTTTAGCTCAGGTTTGGTATAAATTTGAAAAAAAAAAAATCTATCCAGAATTTACTATAAAAATCATCCCCCAAAAAATTCACCAATATAACGTAAATTTCGGTAAGATTCAAAATTTGATTAAGTCATTACTAACTACGAGTGTCGTGACCTTAAAAGGTCACTTAATCAAATCTCACAAAAAATAATAAAAATAAATAAATAAATTTCAAAGGGTTTAACCATTTCGAAAATGTTTAATTCATTGGCAGGAAAAGGAATATTAAATTCTCGTTCACTACGTACGAGAAAAAAATGTAAATCAACAATTCTCTTTCCTTCGACTGGACTTATTAAAGTTTTAGCTCAGGTTTGGTATAAATTTGAAAAAAAAAACTATCCAGAATTTACCATAAAAATCATCCCCTAAAAAATTCACCAATATAACGTAAATTTCGGTAAGATTCAAAATTTGATTAATTCATTACTAACTACGAGTGTCGTGACCTTAAAAGCTCACTCAATCAAATCTCATAAAAAATAATAAAAATAAATAAATAAATTTCAAAGGGTTTAACCATTTCGAAAATGTTTAATTCATTGGCAGGAAAAGGAATATTAAATTTTCGTTCACTACGTACGAGAAAAAAATGCAAATCAATAATTCTCTTTCCTTCGACTGCACTTATTAAAGTTTTAGCTCAGGTTTGGTATAAATTTGAAAAAAAAAAAATTCTACACTTTAACTATCCAGAATTTACCATAAAAATCATCCCCCAAAAAATTCACCAATATAACGTAAATTTCGGTAAGATCCAAAATTTGATTAAGTCATTACTAACTACGAGTGTCGTGACCTTAAAAGGTCACTTCATCAAATCTCACAAAAAATAATAAAAATAAATAAATAAATTTCAAATGGTTTAACCATTTCGAAAATGTTTAATTCATTGGCAGGAAAAGGAATATTAAATTTTCGTTCACTACGTACGAGAAAAAAATGCAAATCAATAATTCTCTTTCCTTCGACTGCACTTATTAAAGTTTTAGCTCAGGTTTGGTATAAATTTGAAAAAAAAAAAATTCTACACTTTAACTATCCAGAATTTACCATAAAAATCATCCCCCAAAAAATTCACCAATATAACGTAAATTTTGGTAAGATTCAAAATTTGATTAATTCATTACTAACTACGAGTGTCGTGACCTTAAAAGGTCACTCAATCAAATCTCATAAAAAATAATAAAAATAAATAAATAAATTTCAAAGGGTTTAACCATTTCGAAAATGTTTAATTCATTGGCAGGAAAAGGAATATTAAATTCTCGTTCACTACGTACGAGAAAAAAATGTAAATCAATAATTCTCTTTCCTTCGACTGCACTTATTAAAGTTTTAGCTCAGGTTTGGTATAAATTTGAAAAAAAAAAAATCTATCCAGAATTTACTATAAAAATCATCCCCCAAAAAATTCACCAATATAACGTAAATTTCGGTAAGATTCAAAATTTGATTAATTCATTACTAACTACGAGTGTCGTGACCTTAAAAGGTCACTTAATCAAATCTCACAAAAAATAATAAAAATAAATAAATAAATTTCAAAGGGTTTAACCATTTCGAAAATGTTTAATTCATTGGCAGGAAAAGGAATATTAAATTCTCATTCACTACGTACGAGAATCAATAGATCGTAAGCTGATTTGGGAAACGAGATATCGAGTCATTAATTAAATCTGGTGGATGATTGTTCGATTCCCCGAGTGCATTGTCCTCGATCGCGTTTCTCTCTCTCTCTCTCTCTCTCTCTCTCTCTCTCTCACTGATGTTCTCTCTGGTGGTGGTTAAAGCACACGCGACTCAATCAACTACCAACAGTAGGATCGAGAGAGTGTGTATACGAGAGAAACACAGCAGAGCACCAAAATGGGACCCTCCCCGCAATCCACTTTGTTCATCTCTTCTCTCTCTCTCTCTCTCCCTCTCTCTCTCTCTTCTCTCTCTCTCCCTCTCTCTCTCTCTCTCTCTCTCTCTCTCTCTCTCTCTTCTCTTCTCTTCTTCTCTCTCTCTCTTTCTCTCTCTCTCCCTCCCCCCCCCCCCCTCTCTCTCTCTCTCTCTCTCTCTCTCTCTCTCCTCCCCCCTCTCTCCCTCTCTCTCTGTCTCACCCTCACTCGTCGCTAGAGCTGGGTCTTCCTTGTCGAAGCTCCGGTTACTGCCGAAATTTACGAGCGGGATAATGCGCCGACGAATTGGCAGGCCATAGAGCTAGCATCGAGGCACAAAGCGCCCAAAGCGTGAGAGAGTGAGAGAGAGAGAGAGAGAGAGAAAACCATTCAGTGATATAGTTAATACTTGGTGAGCTTTAGGGCCGAGAGGAATGAAAATGGGGGTGAGAGAATGTTCGAGCATGTTGCAGAAACGAACACCCTTTGACCTTGCCACAAATATATCACTATATATATAAAACCGAGATGATATATCGTTAGGTGGATAATATTGATATTCAAATTGAAATGGGAATGCGGCCATTTTCGAGTCGAGGAAACAGATTTTTATATATATATATATAGTAATAAAAAAAAATGAGACCGCAGACAATAAACGATTGAATTCGAATCGAAAAACGTTTAAAATATTTTTTCTCAATAATAATAATAATAAAACAAACACCCTTTGACCTTGCAACAAATATATCACTATATATATAAAACCGAGATGATATATCGTTACGTGGATAATATTGATATTCAAATTGAAATGGGAATGCGGCCATTTCCGAGTCGAGGAAACAGATTTTTTTATATTTATATATATATAGTAATAAAAAAAATGAGACTGCAGACAATAAACGATTGAATTCGAAAAACGTTAAAAATAATTTTTCTCAATAATAATAATAAAACAATAATACATTAGATTTTTGTACAATGGAGAATCATTTGGATTAATTATGATTTTATGGAAATTTATTATCGTTTTCTTTTTTCGTACTAGTTGAACCTTTTTGGGAAATTATTTTACGTGAATTTTTATTCGAATTGTGTCTTGAACATAATTTTTTTACTTATTCAGGAAAAAATAAAAAAATCGTTCTCTATGGTAGAAAGACATTTTGTGTGTTGTGGTCGTAGATTTCGTATAGCGTCGTCGTAGTCGTCGTCGTCGTCGTAGTCGTCGTCGTCATCGTAAAAACTGATGTCCCCGAGCACAGCAGGTGTCCCGAAGTAAAGGTTCAGTCAAGCCACAAAAGGGGTTCTGGACGTGACTCTTGCCTGAGAAAATGTCTTAGTTTGCGTTATATTGTGTACAATATACTATGGTGTGTGTGTTTTTTTTTTTTTTTTTATTTTTTTTGTCCAACCCCACCGCGAAAAAGATTTTTCTAGCAGGATAAACATAATATGTGTATCTATTATGTTCAACCGGTTGAATTTTTCATTTCAAAATCTCACGTATTGATGGCATTGAAATTTTTTATTTTTTACTCCCTTCATTTTAGGTAAATTTTTTTACAGCGATTGCAATACAATCATTTTAATTTCTTAAAATTTATGATTTTTACTACTATATAATATATATATATATATTTTTTTTTTTCAAATAATACATATAAGAGAGAGTTGAAATAATTATAATTTTCGAATCTTGTCGAGGAGAAATTTTTACAATTACGTTTTCATAAAATGTTAATTGATCCTCTATTGTTTTTTTTTCTTGGGCTTTAGGGGTGAGACAATTAAGATCTCAACTTGAGAAAGACCAAAACCACATTTTGAGATATATGTATATATATATATATATATATATATATATCTCAAAATGTGCTTTTGGTCTTTCTCAAGTTGAGATATATATGTAAATATATATATATATATATATATATATATATATATATATATATATATATAATATACAACAGAGAGTCGTGCGAGATGATTTGGTGCTTTCCGAGCCACGTGATATCTCCGTCTCACTTAAGGTGCCCCTTTGCACCTATAAAGCTCACGGAATACATACTGGCAGTCTCTGTGTCCCCGCAACAATGTATTTAATTAACGTAACGGGCATCAGGGGAATAGGACGAGCTCTGCAAGAGAGAGAGAGAGAGAGAAAAGTGGAGAAAGGGAAGCGAGAGCAGCCACCGTGCCCGATTGCACCCACAAACCACCCCCGATCCAACCTACGCTACTCCACTATACAACTTCCCCCTCCCTCGTACCATTCACTGAGAGAATACCTCGCTTGTCTCGCTCTCCAGCATCTCGTTTCTCTCGCCACTACACTCTCTCTCTCTCTCTCGCTCTCTCTCTCTCTCTCTCTCTCTCTCTCTCTCTCTCTCTCTCTCTCTCTCTCTTTCTCTCTCTTGTGTCTTCATCTCTCTTACCGGTCTCCAATTTTACTTCATTTTAGCCGCCTGCACTCGAACAGGGTGGGAGGAAAAATAATTTTTCTAGTTGTTAAAATTCTTTCTCGTAAAATGTTTTATTTCTGACAATAAAATTAATAATTAATAAAATATTGAATGGGAAACAATTCTTGAAAGTTGTCGATTTATTATCGATTGTCTCGTTTAATTAATCAATTGTTAATTGAAAAAAAAAAAAAAAATCAGGTTTTAAATAGTTGAAAATTTTAGATATTTTTCGTCTATTTTGATTTCTGTCAATTTAAGATCTTTACACGTGAAATTAGAAAAATGTTTTAGACAAATGAATGTTGAGATTTATTATAAAATAAATCAATTGTCAATTTAAGATTTTTTTTTTTTTCATGGTTTCAATAGTTTAAAATTTTACGTATTTTTCGCCTTTTTGTATTTCTGGTCTCTCCTAAAATATATTCGAGACACTTTTTCATCGAAAATATATAATATTTAATGACGATTTTTGCACGTGAATTAGGAAAATGTTTTAGACAAATAAAAATTGAGATTTGTTTTTTTGCTGCAAATTTGATTGATTGATTATAAAATAAATCAATTGTCAATTTAAGATTTTTTTTTTTCAGGGTTTAAATAGTTGCAAAATTAATCAATTCGCAATTTAAAATTTTTGCACGTGAAATTAGAAAAAAATTTTAGACAAATGAATGTTGAGTTTTTTTTTTTGTTGCAAAATTAATTGTTTGATGATAAAATTAATCAATAGTCAATTTAAGATTTTTTTTTCAATGGTTTAAGTAGTTGAAAATTTGACCTATTTTACGTATTTATTTATGTAAAATTAATTGTTTGATAATGAAATAATTCCTCGTATTATTATCCAAGCTGATAACATATATATATGATATTATCCGGAAGTTCTAAAATGTAGTTGAGAATGAGAGAATAAAGCAGGAAATGCCGAATAACACGAAGTGCATCGTTGAATCCGCGAGAAACATCCAAGCTTGCGCGTTTCCTCCTCCTCCTCCTTCTCCTCCACCTCACGCTACGATGAGAGATCTCGCGCTGGCGCACCCTCTCACTTCTCTCTCCCACTTTTGGCTCTCTGCAGCCTCTCTGTGAGAGTTTCACCCCTTCCCCTTCCCCACCCCCTTCCGGGAGGAGCTCAATGGCCGCCACTCGGCTTTTCCTTTTCGTTTTCGCGAGAGGAAAAGTGTGAGAGAGAGAGAGAGAGAGAGAGGAAGAGAGAGAGAGAGGAAGAGAGAAAGACAGGAAGAGGTTAAATTAAAGATATAAGCGTACGAGCTCCGCTCACGATCGAGCGAGAGACGCTAAACGGATTAAAAAGTAAACGGCTCTCGTAAAAGTTAATAGCTGCTCGGATGAAAATTAAAACACTCGACGGAGCAAAAAGAAAGAGAGAGAGAGGGAGGGGGGGAAATGAAAAGAAGCAAAAGGTGACTCGAAAGCTCGCGAGGGGATTAAGAAGAATAGACATCTGGGGATCGACCGCAGTCTCGCTATCGGACGAATTAATGTTTTCTTCTTTTCTCTCGTTTTTTCTCCCTCCAGGATAAAAATAAAAAAAAAAAACTACCGCATTAAACTACTGAAAAAGGGCCAAAACACATTTACGTAATAATTTTAAAAAATTTACACAAATTATTAAATGAATTATTCTCCTTGATTTATTAAAAATATTAATTATTTTTAATTAAGAAAAATCGAGACAGTCTCATTAAACATTAAGGTGAAAAAAAATGTTATGCTTAACATTTTTTATTTTTGTTTTTAAATAAAAAAAAACTTTTGCTAATTGAGGAATGAAAAGAAGCAAAAGGTGACTCGAAAGCTCGCGAGGGGATTAAGAAGAATAGACATCTGGGGATCGACCGCAGTCTCGCTATCGGACGAATTAATGTTTTCTTCTTTTCTCTCGTTTTTTCTCCCTCCAGGATAAAAATAAAAAAAAAAAACTACCGCATTAAACTACTGAAAAAGGGCCAAAACACATTTACGTAATAATTAAAAAATTTTACACAAATTATTAAATGAATTATTCTCGTTGATTTATTAAAAATATTAATTATTCTTAATTAAGAAAAATCGAGACAGTCTCTTTAAACATTAAACTGAAAAAAAATGTTATGCTTAACATTTTTTATTTTTGTTTTTAAATAAAAAAAAACTTTTGCTAATTGAGGAATGAAAAGAAGCAAAAGGTGACTCGAAAGCTCGCGAGGGGATTAAGAAGAATAGACATCTGGGGATCGACCGCAGTCTCGCTATCGGACGAATTAATGTTTTCTTCTTTTCTCTCGTTTTTTCTCCCTCCAGGATAAAAATTAAAAAAAACTACCGCATTAAAATACTGAAAAAGGGCCAAAACACGTTTACGTAATATTTAAAAATTTTACACAAATTATTAAATGAATTATTCTCGTTGATTTATTAAAAATATTAATTATTTTTAATTAAGAAAAATCGAGACAGTCTCATTAAACATTAAACTGAAAAAAAATGTTATGCTTAACATTTTTTATTTTTGTTTTTAAATTAAAAAAAATCTTTTGCTAATTGAGGTGAATTAAGCGATCGAGATTCTTGTGATTTCTTTAGTGTTAATAAATCTCCTAATTAAAGTCTTCTCTCGGTGTACAAAAGTGGTAATAATATATCCCA
Organism: Dyspetes luteomarginatus; assembly: GCA_963669185.1. NCBI lineage: Eukaryota > Metazoa > Arthropoda > Insecta > Hymenoptera > Ichneumonidae > Dyspetes > Dyspetes luteomarginatus. The sequence goes on along the minus strand of CAVLGY010000017.1, from coordinate 2,220 downwards.
GGTTTATTGGCTCGTTTCCGAGCATATACTATATATGGTATACAATAAACTTGGCCACAATAAGTAGCTCTATATAACACACATATATATATATGTTATATATGTGTTATATAGAGCTACTATATATATATGAGGTCAAGAGGGTGAATTATCGCCTTTGCAATAATAATAATAATATTCGGCGATATAATATTCGATATACAGAGTTTCTATAGTAAATGGATGAAATCTACACCTTCATTGAACACATATATATATATATGATTTGTCGTGTACGTAATCGCGGAGCAGAAACCCCCGCAGTAAAAGTCGATACATCAACCCTTCGCAATATTAGCTGACCTCGCAACCACTAATCTCCAATACTCTCGGTTTCCTTCCTTTGGTCTTTTCTCGAGTACCTTAATATATCCGATTCTCTTGATACTCTCTTTATATTATTAACGTTTCTTCACCGCCATATTTTTTTTTCACCCCCCCGTTATACTCGCCGAAAAAAAACTTTTTTTATCCTGCTATAATGCCAAATTTTTTTTTTTTGTTAATACGAATACAATTTATCAAACGTTAATTGCATAATAGTGAAATTTTTCGAATAAATTTTATTCACGTATAAACATTAATTTATTATTATTAATAATAATAATAAAATTATTAATAAAAATAATTCGATAAACTTCGTCTGAAGCATTCTTCTTTTTTAATGATACAAAAATGGCGTTGATTTTACATTCTCGAGGTCATTTATAATTCATCATCATGAAGAATTATAAAATATTCTTTTTTAATCATACAAAAATATATATTATAATAAAAATATATATTATAATAATATTATAAAAATATATTTTATAATTCTTCATGATGATGAATTATAAAATATTATTTTTCAATCATACAAAAATGGCGTTGATTTTTAATACGATATTAAAAAAAAAAAAAGTACAAACAAGTTTACCGAGATTACTCTTTCATGCGTGAATGTAAAGATGCACGGGGGACTTTTAGTTAGGATTCTGTAACAGCGGGGAATAGTACGCAGCATCCAAGTCTGGTCCATAGGATTACTCTTGCGGTTTTTTTTTCTTCACCCTGACGTATTAGTTACGCACGCGTGTTGTACCGCTGCTGCGAGCTAGAGTGGAGGGTGTGTTTGTGGCGAGGCAACCCTCCACCTACCTCTCTCTCTCTCTCTCTCTCCCCATACGCACCCCGAAGCGCAAGCTCGTCGCGCCCAACTGTTAGATTTATTAAATCAAGATTATCTAAACCCCGCTCACATTGTTCTCTAAATCCGTGTCCATGTGTGCTCACCATATAGCTTTGCATATATATATATATATATATATATATATATATATATATACATATATATATATATATATATATATACATATATATATATACATATATATAGGCAGCGTAAAACCGCACTGGTGCGTCGGACGAGCCAACAAATGTACAAAAATGTTTTTCCAAACGTTTTTTTCCCCGCCCTAAACTATGGCCTAGGGGATGAAAAATGGTCAGATGATAAATCGAGATCCACGAGTTTGATTAAAAAGTTATCGCGTGAAATTTTGACCGGCCTAAAAAGTTTGCAAGATAGTGAGAATTATTATTATTATTATTTTTTTTTTTCCGAGGTAATTGTTGCGGCTTTCGTGTCGAATTTATCAGAGCCGAAGGGTAGAAAAAAAAAAAAAAAAAAAACGTTGTGAAAGATTTTTGCTTGATGATCCGTGCGATGAATCACTTTCGCTGTTTCACAGAAATCTAACACGTTGACGTCAATTTTTCTTTTTTTTTTTTTTTTTTCCACCTCGTTTACTCCACTTTTTCATGCAAAGCAGAGACAGACTGCCGATTTTTTTTTCTCTATAAAATTTATTCAACACTGAACGATAAATTTTTCATGCGACAAAGAGATTGGAAAAAATACGATGAAGATTTGAGAAGATAAAAATTTTAGGATCCGCGATGATACATCAGTATAGAGAATTAAAAAAAAATTTATCCAACGTTATTAAAATTAATGGGGAGCTGAAATTTTTGACACGACACCGGAGATTGTTGAGATTTGAAAAAAAATAAAAATAAATTTAAAAAAAAACGAACAATTATAAATAAACAAATTCAATTAGGACGAAATTACAAATTAATTTGTCACATTTTAGGTGTATCGAAAATTTATTTTTTCCTCAAAAAATCGCCTGTGGG
>CAVLGY010000016.1:0-12500 GCA_963669185.1 Dyspetes luteomarginatus | reverse complement strand
GACGATTTCCGGTTTATTTTTTTAATATTCACCAAGAGAATGATCGCTTTCTCGAAATACGAGAAATAATGCTTTTGACCTTAATAAAAGAATTTAATTATATTTCAGTCAGGAGATCTCAAAAAGTGGTAAAAATAATAGATTAAAATTTTCTTGATATTCTAAAAGAGAAAATTGTTTGAATTGTTGTCGAAGAGCCTCCAAGTTTCCAAACTTGGCGATTAACCTTTGAATAGAAAATCAAAATGTTCTTGTCTATCTGATGTCAATCATAGTCTCTTTAGACCTCTTTCTTTCTGTGCTAAAAATTTCCCGAGATTTCACCATACATAAACCCACTTAAAATTTTCTCTCGAATGTCAACGAGCAACTTCTCTCTCGACCTCCACTAAAATTCTCTCATTTTCTTCGTATCTAATTTTCCCTCACTTTTTACCCCGTTGGAGTGTTGAACTAAAAAGCTACCACGAGGACTCCGTTGAGTTTGTGATTCGAGTCGCGTGCCCAATCTCTTGAATATTCATTTGGAATTAAATACGAAAAGTGAGAGGCGATGAGAAATATCTCTTTCGGAAATTCCGGTATTTCTCTGGTGGAGTTTGAAACTTTACGAGAAATTTTGTTGGGTCTCCAGGAGGAGTCACAGCTGGATTATTATTATTAAAGATTTTTGTCACTTGACAAGTATTATTTGTCGATTGTACAACGAGAGACTTCCGGTTGTATCGGTATATACTGGAATTAAAACTTTTTCGTTCTTCTCATAATCATTTCGTTTCATCCATTTTCTTTTGCTTCTTATTCTTCTCATGGACCAGCCTTTTATTATTTTATTAAATTATTATTAAATATATATTATTATTATTTATTAAATATCGCAAAATGTATAACTTTTTTTATTTATAAAATAAAAAAGAATTTGACGCTTTTGAGTCTCTCTCTGTCTCGAATACTCTTAAATTTCATTTGAAATTCCATCAAAATACCACTTATCGCTCCTACATGTTTTTTGCAACTTTATCCTGAATTCGTTAATAGTACAAACGACTTTCGGTCGTTAGGTATGCGAGTGTCGAAACTTTTCTACATGCGTCATCTTTGATTTGTTCCATCCCTCATTTCTGCTGCCTCTGTTTGTTTTTTTTTTGGTAAACCAGACTTCTTTCGGATCATTTTCTGTATAAATTCATTTGGGATTTTCTTAGTAGTTTGAACTCGACATTTCCGGTCATAGAAATAGTGATATAAAATTTATTGTAATTTTTCTACTTGTTTTTCTTCATTTTATATTTTATTTTTTCCTTTCTCTTATTCTCATCGTTCATAATTCTTCCGGATAATTTTTTATATAAATTCATTTGGAATTTTCTTAATACTTAATGCGGCATTTCCGGTCATAGAAATAGTGATATAAAATTTATTCTACTTGTTTTTCTTCATTTTATATTTTATTTTTTCCTTTCTCTTATTCTCATCGTTCATAATTCTTCCGGATAATTTTTTATATAAATTCATTTGGAATTTTCTTAATACTTAATGCGGCATTTCCGGTCATAGAAATAGTGATATAAAATTTATTCTACTTGTTTTTTTTTCATTTTATATTTTGTTTTTTCCTTTTTCTTATTCTCATCGTTCATAATTCTTCCGGATAATTTTTTATATAAATTCATTCGGGATTTTCTTAATACTTTGAACGCGGCATTTCCGGTCATAGAAATAGTGATATAAAATTTATTTTAATTTTTCTTCATTTTATATTTTATTTTTCCCTTTCTCTTATTCTCATCGTTCATAATTCTTCCGGATAATTTTTTATATAAATTCATTTGGGATTTTCTTAATACTTTGAACGCGGCATTTCCGGTCATAGAAATAGTGATATAAAATTTATTTTAATTTTTCTTCATTTTATATTTTATTTTTTCCTTTCTCTTATTCTCATCGTTCATAATTCTTCCGGATAATTTTTTATATAAATTCATTTGGGATTTTCTTAATACTTTGAACGCGGCATTTCCGGTCATAGAAATAGTGATATAAAATTCTTCATTTTATATTTTGTCTTTTCCTTTCTCTTATTCTCATCGTTAATAATTCTTCCGGGATATTTTTATGACTAAATTTTGTTGGGATTTCTCTTTATACGGATCGATCGACCAGATATGAATTCCCTTTTGGATGCGTACAAGAGAGAATTTACAGCTGGACCACCGGGAGTTTCTCAAAATCGGATAATATCCGAGAATTCAAATGTTTGGACACGTGAAACGTACATTACGTATGCGAGAATAGCGAGCGGGTAAACTCAGTGCGAGTAGAGTAAACCCATTAAAATAGCAGTTTGATATAGCAGAAGGAATCAAGATGAAAACATACTCGAGCCGCGAACTCAATGCACATGAATATCGATCTCTCCCATTTCCTAATATTCATCGAATTTTTACAATAATTATTTTCTTTTTATTTGTCGCTTTTTATATTTTATAAAAAAAATCAAGATGAAAATATGCTCGAGTCGCGAACTCAATGCACATGAATATCGATCTTTCTCATTCTCTAATAATATCTATAATAATTATTATTTTGAATATCGATCTTTCCCATTCTCTAATAATATCTATAATAAATATTATTTTGAATATCGATCTTTCCCATTCCCTAATAATACCTATAATAATAATAATTTTGAATCTCGATCCCTCTCATTTTCTAATATTCATTAAATTTTTACAATAATTATTATTTTCTTTTTATTTGTGGCCTGCCATTATTTATGTCTTTAATTTTATTGTTTCAGCGCTCACAGTGAGATTCTTGACGAGACGTTACATCGGCGAATACGATCATCAATCGGGTGAGGATTTTTTTATTTTTTTTTAAATGAAATTACGTATCGTGGAATATTGAGCTTGTTAATTTATTAATAAAATTCCATCAATACCTCAATCGATTCGAGATGATTTTTACAAGTCGTGTCATATCGCTCATAATTATTGCCCAAACTTGGCGTTTGAAAAAATATTTTTTCTTGCGTATATAATTTTTTAAATTGTTTTTAATAAAAAAAAATATTTTTTTTTGCGCGAGAAATTATCACTTTTTTTATGAAATCTCGACCGGTTGAGAAATTTTTAATGGTCAAGAACGTTTTGGGGTAAGTTTTAGTGATATACTATCTTTGCTTTTTTGTATCCGAGGCGACGATGACGATCTAAAACCGTTGAAAAAATGCCAAACGTTCAAGCAGCATTCACGTATCTTTCCTCGCCCAGTTTTCTCTCACGACTCAAATTTTCTGGTCTAAATTTGTCGAAGACGAATTTGACACTTGGGCATGATTCACGGTGAGCGCGACATTGATTTTCGAATTATATTTTTCCTTCTTCTTATTTTTTTGAAAAAAAAAAAAAAATTCGCGTCTTTTAAAAAAATACTTGACCTGTCCAGAATCTCTCACGATCGGGCAAAAATCAATATTTATAAAAGGAAAAATATCGTGCCTTGATTTATCGACGATCCGTGGCTCAGTATAGGGAAAAAATTTGGGGATGAAAAATAAGTTTTTTTTTTCGTGGTTTTAGGAAATTTTTGAATTTTTGAAAAAATAGATTTGGGGAAAACGTTTTGTTATATTTGCGATTTTAAAACGAATTTTTAAAACGTTTTTTTTTGTTCCATTTTTATTAAAAATCAATTTTTCCCTTATTTAATTTCTGCTAATTTTCTTCGTACGTTTCTCAAGTTTCAATAAGTCACTGCTCGGTCCATTAACGTAATGTGTAACAAATTTTATATAAAATTTCATTTAAAATTTAAGATAATAAAGTAAAATTGATTTATTATTCCAGAGAACCGATACAAACACGAGGTGTTGGTTGACGGAGAGCCAATACTCTTTGAAATTCTAGATTCGTGCCCGAAGGTAAATTTTCATGTGTCCAAATTGCCTGTATACTTAAGCTTGTTCAAATAGAATGCACTCACCTTAATTCAATTTTGTATTATCGAGGTGTAAAGTAGTTTCTGTAATGCAACCCTTATCACGTTTCTATTCACGAGGTACATTTTATACTTGCCCAAACAAATAGAAGAATAGCATAATTTTTATACTCCCTTAAATAACATTATTGCAGCTCCACAAATTGTAATTTTTTAAATAATAATTTAAATTGTAAAAAAAAAAAAAAAAACATTTTACACGAGTAAAATAATTTCGATGTCTGAAAATTCTAAAAAGTTTAATTATAAAAAAATATTATATTTTTCGTCTATCAGAGCGAGGATGAATTACCAACGATGGAGACTTTGCAATGGGCGGATGGCTTGTTACTCGTTTACTCAATAACTGACAGGGGCTCGTTTAATTTCGTGAGAAAAGCCAAACAGGCACTTGCTGTTGCTGATCCAGAAGCAGCGATGCCATTAGCTCTGGTTGGGAATAAAGCGGATATGGTACACCTGAGACAAGTCAGCGCCGAGGAGGGTGAAATTTTGGCTAAAGATTTTGAATGCTGTTTCAGCGAAGTAACCGCTGCTGAACAGGTGAAATATCAATAATATTAATATATATATTTTAATGCAAAGGACGAGATAAGGAAATATATATTTTAATGCAAAGGACGAGATAAGGAAATATATATTTTAATGCAAAGGACGAGATAAGGAAATATATATGTTAATGCAAAGGACGAGATAAGTAAATATATATTTTAATGCAAAGGACGAGATAAGGAAATATATATTTTAATGCAAAGGACGAGATAAGGAAATATATATGTTAATGCAAAGGACGAGATAAGTAAATATATATTTTAATGCAAAGGACGAGATAAGGAAATATATATTTTAATGCAAAGGACGAGATAAGGAAATATATATTTTAATGCAAAGGACGAGATAAGGAAATATATATTTTAATGCAAAGGACGAGATAAGGAAATATATATTTTAATGCAAAGGACGAGATAAGGAAATATATATTTTAATGCAAAGGACGAGATAAGGAAATATATATTTTAATGCAAAGGACGAGATAAGGAAATATATATGTTAATGCAAAGGACGAGATAAGTAAATATATATTTTAATGCAAAGGACGAGATAAGGAAATATATATTTTAATGCAAAGGACGAGATAAGGAAATATATATTTTAATGCAAAGGACGAGATAAGGAAATATATTTTTTAATGCAAAGGACGAGATAAGGAAATATATATTTCCTTATCTCGTCTTTTACACAAAATATAAATTTCAATCGCTGCCATTCTGACAATTTTTTTCTCGATGCCCGAAGATTCCGTAATCTTGACAGAAAAAATTTAAGGGTGTTTCTTGACTCAAAAAAAAACAAAAAAAAAAAAAAAACAAAATAGAGTTAAAGGTCACCGGTTATTCCCATTTAACTAAACTTTGTCCCAAAATTCTTTTATTCTATAAATAAATGTAATAAAAAATAAAAAAAATTCCGACAGGTTGCTCAAGTTGCCGAATCCTTTCACGAGTTATGTCGCGAGGTTTTAGCCGCCAGGAGGCGCAACAAACAGTCACTTCTTGACCGGATGCTCGGTAGCAAAGCAACGAGAGCTTATTCCCGAGGCAAAAGCGACTCGGCACTTCCAAAGGATTAACGTCAGCCACATTGTGGAAGACATCGAGGCTGACGGAATTATCATGTCGTCAAAGGATATAAATATATATAGATATATATATATTTTTTTTGTTTTTCGGTAATTTATTTTGCGACGTGGCGCTATGAAGCGTTAAGCCGGGTAAATTCCGTTTTTTGACCAAAAAAAAAAAAAAAATTGAACAAAAAAAGGGCGCAAGGACCCGGAAGGTTTTAAATGCCAAGGATTAAACTTTAATGATCGAAATTATAATAGCCAAATATTATAAGACTTTTCTTACTCGTTGGTATTTTAATTCCGGATTTGTCGTCCATTTTATTGGAAATTTTTTATTTTTATTGAAAATTTTTTTTGTCGTGAAAAAAAAAAAAGAAAAATTTAATTTAGTTTTAATTTATTTGTCTCGCGAAATATCGTTTGTGCGAACATTTTTTCACGCGATTTTATGAGGCTTGAAAGGTTCGTTACTTAATGATTATATTTGCCATTTAAAATGTCTGCTATCTCGTTATATTTTCTATGTCAAAGAATTTTCGAGATACCAAGGATATCTGAAACAAAATGTCGGAGGAAAGAATGTCTGAAAGAAAAATAACGGCAACAAAGATGGCCGTTACAAAAAATGTAACAAAAATGGATATCTGAATCAAGAATGAGTGAAAGAAAAATGGCGGCAACAAAGATGGCCGCTACAAAAAAATGTAACAAAAATGGATATCTGAATCAAGAATGAGTGAAAGAAAAATGGCGGAAACAAAGATGGCCGCTACAAAAAATGAAAATGTAAGAAAAATGAGTGAAAGGAAAATGGCGGCAACAAAGATGGCGGCTAAAAAAAAATGTAACAAAAATGGATATCTGAATCAAGAATGAGTGAAAGGAAAATGGCGACAACAAAGATGGCGGCTAAAAAAAAATGTAACAAAAATGGATATCTGAATCAAGAATGAGTGAAAGGAAAATGGCGACAACAAAGATGGCCGCTACAAAAAAATGTAACAAAAATGGATATCTGATTCAAGAATGAGTGAAAGAAAAATGGCGGAAACAAAGATGGCCGCTACAAAAAATGAAAATGTAAGAAAAATGAGTGAAAGGAAAATAGCGGCAACAAAGATGGCGGCTAAAAAAAAATGTAACAAAAATGGATATCTGAATCAAGAATGAGTGAAAGGAAAATGGCGACAACAAAGATGGCGGCTAAAAAAAAATGTAACAAAAATGGATATCTGAAACAAGAATGAGTGAAAGGAAAATGGCGACGACAAAGATGGCTGCTACAATAACAATGAATATCGGAAACAAGAATGAGTGAAAGGGAAATGGCGACAACAAAGATGGACGCTACAAAAAAAATAAAAATGGATATCTGGAACAGGAAAGTTCGGAGTGAAAAAAATCCCTGAATGAGATAATTTGGTAGACGCTTATTCGTACGAAAAGGATATCTAGGATGAGCATGTCTGGAAGACAAATGTCAACAACAACAGGACGGGACAGGACAAACCCATAATATTCTGACTCAAAAACAACAACAACAATTTCTACAACTTACAACTACAAAAATTTTCTCTTCTCGTTATTTAAACTATGAGAGATTCGACTCTATCTGACAAGAAAAATGTCTTAAAAAATGATTTTTTGACAATGAGCGAGTGCTAAAAAGTTGACTGGATCGAGGATCGTTGGGGTATTTTTGCGATAAATGTTACATCAGTAAATAATCAGCGTATATGCCAAAACCAAAATTTGTTGCTATATATATCGAAGACCAAACTCGATTTAACAAAAATATATATATATATATTTTTTTTTATTATGTACAATCCTTAATTTATTAAATTGTTGATCGTCCAGATGAATGTTGATGTTTTTAAAATAATTAATATACTTTTATTTTGTACTTGGAAATAAAATGTGATAATGTTCTCGTACTTGGTCATTGCGCTAACTATCGCTAACATTTCAGCTCCAGTCCTACGGCGAGAAATTTACAAATTTTTCTCTCTCGTCTTTTCACAGATTTGGAGCTTTCGGTAAAAAGTTGAAAATTCGATTTCTCACTTGGATGTTAACGACGAATATTCTTTGTTACATTAATATTTATGATCGATAAGAGCAAAAAAAAGTTTCTTCGCTCTCAGCGTCATGGCGGAGAGAGTTGAATTTTTTTTCTTCCTAACCAGATCGGATTTGATTTTTTTTTTTTTTTTTCTACATAACTAGATCGGATTATTTGTTATCGTCATATGTCTCGAGAACATCAGCGAGATGTTCATTGTCTCGAGGTTTTTTCAAATGTTTCCTCTTATTATTGGGCTTTTTGCGTTTGAGTGGCGCTGGCTTCTTCGGTCCATGATCCTGCATCGAGCGAATTCCCTGCTTCTCGAGATACTCGTCGATTTTTTGATCGTCCATCGCGTCAACGGCAACTGCTCTCCACAATTTTTGAAATTCCTCGTCGATTGGAAATTGGGCAGTTTTGTCATTGTAAAAGACAATTTTTTTCTTGTCCAATGGCCTCGTTATCAGTAATATTTCATTTTGCAAACTTTTCAAATGTTTGTCGCAGTGTGGCAAACTCTCCTGAATGTCCTCCATTAATATTCCACCCAGACCCTTTAAATCTTGCTGCTTGAGTAACCTTAACAATGATTTTTTGTCTTTTATTTTGTACATCGCTTTGAATGAAAATCTGCCATCTTGGGAGACCTCCATCTTTGGATTCTTCATCAGTGCCTCAGTCTGAAGCCATTGCTTTACCTAGTCAAGAGAACTTAAGACTTTGTTTTTTTTTTTTTTCAAGAATACATGAGAATTTCTTTTCTTTCTTTTTTTTTTTCTACCAACAACAACGAAAATTGTACTCATAGCTTTTTCTACGTGGTCAAAAACGTACTAATTTTTAACACTCTTTAACCGATTGACCGGCAGGCTTTTTTTCCACGTTTTGTCCCAAAACTGGTAGTACAAGTAAATTATTTACCAAAATACAGCCAATAATTTGTTTCTGGGGGTTTACGAGGCTGCTGATACCATTCTCGAGCTTACTTTTCACTTTGCAGCCCCCAAAGGGGTGAAAAATTAGCATTGGGGGTGAAATTTTCAGTTTTCCAAAATAGGACGCCATTTTGAGGCTGACATTTTGAATTTTATCATACTGATCCATTTTTTGGACAGAGTGTACCAAAAAAAACGGTTGCGTGCCAATTTTTGTGAAAATCGGTTGAAAATTGTGAAAGTTTTTTTAATTTGTACACGTATATGATACAATATCAGAATTATCACGATATTTTTTTTGTACATATATGAGACAATACCGGTCAACCGGTTAAGGTACATTCTTTAGGGGTTGTGGCGATCATGATGGTATTTGACCTTTTCGGTATTTGTCAAAAAACTCGTTTGTGAATTCTGTAAGGGATACGATATAGCCCTTTGGGCATTGTCGAAAACGTACTAATTCTTAAAACTCGTTAGAATTTTTTTTCAGTGGGCTGAAGCCATCATGAAAATTTTGAAAAATCATTTTTTTTCAAGGGGCTGAAGCCATCATGAGAATTTTGAAAAATCATTTTTTTTCAAGGGGCTGAAGCCTTTTCGGTATTTGTCAAACAACTCGTTTGTAAATTCTGTAAGGGATACGGTATAGCTCTTTGGGAATTGTCGAAAACGTATTAATTCTTAAAACTCGTTAGAATTTTTTTTTGAAGTGGCTGAAGCCATCATGAGAATTTTGAAAAATCATTTTTTTTCAAGGGGCTGAAGCCATCATGAGAATTTTGAAAAATCAATTTTTTTCAAGGGGCTGAAGCCATCATGAGAATTTTGAAAAATCAATGTTTTTCAAGGGGCTGAAGCCATCATGAGAATTTTGAAAAATCAATTTTTTTCAAGGGGCTGAAGCCATCATGAGAATTTTGAAAAATCATTTGTTTTCAAGGGGCTGAAGCCATCATGAGAATTTTGAAAAATCAATTTTTTTCAAGGGGCTGAAGCCATCATGAGAATTTTGAAAAATCATTTGTTTTCAAGGGGCTGCAGCAATCATGAGAATTTTGAAAAATCATTTTTTTTCAAGGGGCTGAAGCCTTTTCGGTATTTGTCAAAAAACTCGTTTGTAAATTCTGTAAGGGATACGATATAGCCATTTGGGCATTGTCGAAAACGTATTAATTCTTAAAACTCGTTAGAATTTTTTTTCAAGTGGCTGAAGCCATCATGAGAATTTTGAAAAATCAATGTTTTTCAAGGGGCTGAAGCCATCATGAGAATTTTTAAAAATCCATTTTTTTTTCATTATATAATTTCAGTCTCATATCTTAAAAATATTTTCAGCGAAAGAAAAATTGCGATAATTTTCGATAAAATTGAATGTAAATAATTGCAGCAATCGAGCAAAGAAGATGATTTAATAATAATAATAATAATAATATTTTGGTAATTGCGAGAAAATATTATCTAAAATCATAAAAAAAAATGATAAGTAAAAAAAAAAAAATTCTACCTTTGAGCCAACATCAAGCTGATTAGTCTCATCTAATATTTCCTCAAGTGAAAGTGGATGATCATCGCCATCCTGATGTCTGGCCTTCATGTGTTTGACAATTTTCGCGAGTACGCCAAATTTGTACTGGGAACTACCTGACATTGTCTTGTAATTGACAATATCGAGTTTTGGTGCCGACGAGGCGGACGAAACTTTTGGCTTTTTTCTCGGCTCATCGCGACTTGTTTCTTTCTCGGGTTCTCTCTTTTTCTTCTCGACTCTAAAACATACAAAAAAGAAAGACAATCAAAGTAGAGCCAATTGTTAAGAGTGATGAGTTGGATGATTAGAAATAATTCAAATTAACCGAGAATCAAAAATAGACGAAAAAGTTTCAAGGTAATGAATGAAATTGAGGTTATGTTGACATGGAATGATCGAACTCACGCTGGTGTGGTCAGTGCGCGTTTTTTAAAGAGCTCACGCTCTCTCAAAAGTGCTGGATCCATTATTTGTAATTGAAAGATTCAACGATTATTCATTAAAGAAAGAGAAACGTAAACTTTTCGTTAATTATTGGAAAAAGAACGAGAATCGCGACATTGGCGAACACGACACAATCACAACAGGCAAGCGCGGGGGAGCGTCGGACTGGACGGTGGCGCGCCAAGCGTCAGGTGGCAACTCTGAGAACTATCGAGGAGCTGCGCGCGCATCAGACTGCCACATTTAAAAAAATCGTTCAATTTGCTCATACTGACAATCAGTTCGCTGAAATTGAGAGCTTGGAAAGTGTATCATGACTTGGACAGAATAAAAGTGCGTTTTGCGTGAAGTGCGTTTTGCGTGAAGTGCGTTTTGCGTGAAGTGCGGTGCGTGATGTGCGGAGTTATATTACTACATTGTTTTTGAACCACCCCAATCTGCAGAAGTTTCGAAATGTTTTATGAGTTGGTGGTTTTCGCAAAATATCATTTGTACGAGAATTTTTCCACACGATTTTATGAGGGTTTAGAGGTTCGTTACTCAATGATAATTATTTGCCAGATCAGCCTGGAATTCCACGTATATGTAGACGATCCAGTCCATTATGTACTATGAATATCCATATAATGCATATATATACTATGAATACCCATATAATGCATATATATATATATATATATAGCAGCCATCTTTGTTGAACCACCCCTATCTGCAGAAGTTTCCAAATGTTTTTTACCAGCAGGTGGTAATCGCAAAATATTTGTATGAGAATTTTTTCACGCGATTTTATGAGGCTTTAGAGGTTTGTTACTCAATGATAATTATTTGCCAAATCAGCCTGAAATTCCACGTATATGTAGACGATCCAGTCCATTATGTACTATGATCCATATAATGCATATATACACATATCTATATATATATATATATAGTATGAATATCCATATAAAGCATATATATATATAGTATGAATACCCATATAATGCATATACAGATATATATATAGATATACATGGCACATATAACAGGAGACGTTATTTGCTGACCGAAACGCATTATTAGGTCGTAGGCGACCAAATTGTTTGCAAGGATAACGATTCAAATAGTTATATTTTCTATGTCAAAGAATATTCGAAATGTTTTTATTATTATTATTATTATTTTTTTTTCCGGATTTAATTTTCAGTTGGTAATTTTTTTTTAAATGGCCATTGCTCTGGCTTATGTACAAAGTCTATTAAAAAGTTGTAAAATTTTAAATGATTGGCTCTGATGTCAAATCAGCCTGAAATTCCACGTATATATACTCGATCCAATCCATTATATACTATGTATCTCCTATATATATATATATATATATATATACTATGAATATTCATAAAATTCATATATATAGTATGCATATGTATAGTATGTATATATGTATATATATATATACTATGAATATTCATAAAATTCATATATATATAGTATGCATATGTATAGTATGTATATATGTATATATATACACACTATGAATACCCATATAATGCATGTATATATATAGATATACGCGGCGCATATAACAGGAGACGTTATTTGCTAACCGAAACCCATTATTAGATCGTATAGGCGACCAAGTTGTTTGCAAGGATAACGATTCAAATAGGTATACTCCGCGTACACATGCCTATGTATCAAATATCAATGTCGATATGCATATGCACATACACAGGTTGCATGTACACATAACAAATCTGTATATGAAATATTCTTCACCCATCCTGTAGCCATTTTTTTTTTTTTTTTTTTTTTCTTTTTTTATTCGGGTATCTCGCACGAAGATTTTTCAAAAAATTTCCTTCTTTTTCATAGTACCCTCTGAATTTTTCAGCACCTTTGAAGTTATCCTAG
>CAVLGY010000015.1:0-10259 GCA_963669185.1 Dyspetes luteomarginatus | reverse complement strand
GAGTCGAGTCTGTAGTGCCACGATAAGCGCGCTAAGTTGCGATTTGTCGGCTAAGGTAATGTCCGTAAATTGTTGGGTTTGCGCTCGGAGCGCTCGAGAAAGCTCGCTAAACTACCTAGGATTGCTGCAATGTATACACGTTTATACACCTCTATATATATATATATATGTGTGTGTGTATAAACGTGTATATATATATATATATATATATATATGTGTGTGTGTATAAACGTGTATATATATATATATATATATATATACGAACGTGTGTGTGCTTTAAGTGTGCGAGTGTATACCGAAGTTATTTTATATACACTTATGGATCTTTCCTCGCGGCGGCATTCCTCGTAAATTGTCGATAAATCATCGAGAAATTGACCGTCACTTTGCAAAGCATCACATATACGTTAAAGAACGTGTTATCTTGGAGAGAAAGCAATCTCTCGATCGTTCGACGACGATGACAAAGAAGAAACGATTTTCTTCCAAATGTATATCTATATATATATATATATTTCAATTTTTTGTTATTGTTATTATTCCAATTTATTACCTTTTGGATTTTTATGATCTTTTTCCTTGTTGCCTAAATTAAATATTCTATACTCTTAACTGTTTTGGGCCAATTTCTCGAAAATCCTCGGGAATTGACGTGAAAAACGAAATTGGGCCCCACTTGGGCCAAAATTGGACTCAGGAAAACTGTGGAAAATATGAGCCGATACAGTCGACACTTTCAACAGACAGGGAATATAACCAGAATGTGGAAAAATGACCACGCCTTCGGAGATTCGTTACGCGCCAGTGGGCACCTAAACGGTCACCGATCCAAGTACTGATCGTTGGCTGCTTCACATCGGTGATCACGAGAGCCGCGGGCTGGCTGCGTCCCTATCGCTGTCGATTATATATATTTTATATATATTTTGTATATAATACATATATATATATATATATATATATATGTGTGTGTGTATGTATATATATATATATATATTATATACTCCTTACTTGCGTAATGGTTACACCCTGCCTTGTAATGGAACTTTATCTTAAAGCCATGTGTGCCCTAATATGCAAGTTGATATCGCCCTTGGGACATTGGCAGAACGAGGAGAAACGTGGAAAAGTGTATAGAGAATGAGATCGAGGAGCGATAAGAAAAATCAAGGAAACTGCATCGAGAAAGTGCAATTGATTGAAAATTAATTTTAACAAAAAATAATTTTGTTCCTTTATTTATAAAGATCATCCGTCATTAAAAAAAAAAAAAATGAGACAGTCTAGGATTAAATTAATTGGGAAATAAAAGATTCCTCGCCACCTGCAGAATTTTGAGAATGCTGAAAAGAAGATTTTTTTTTTCTCCCTACAATTGCAATTTAAATTCCGGCTGATGAAATTTTTTTTAGTCTTTATCCCGTCTAGCAAAAAAGTAGTAGTTGAATTATTAAATTAAACGTGTTAGATCAGAGTTCGATTAAAAGGAATAATTCTGTGCAGAAAGGTCTGTTGAAAACTGGATCTAAAAAAAAAAAATGGGACAAAGATAAGCTGGAAGAAACAGAAAATCAAAAGATCTGCAGTCTCGTTGAGCTTTTGCCGGAAATTGTTCGGTTTTGTTGCCACTCGAGAGCCCACTATACTATACTCTATAGGTCGTAATGAGAAATGCGTGGGCAAGTATATACGTATACAAAAGCTTTGAATGGGTTCAATGTTGGCGTGAGCACAAGTACAGAAAAGACGGGAGAATAGAGAGAGAAAGAGAGAGAGAGAGAGAGAGAAGAGAGAGAGAGAGAGAGAGAGAGAGAGAGAGAGAGAGAGAGAGAGAGAGAGAGAGGTGGGGGGGGGAGGGAGAGAGAGAGAGAGAGAGAGAGAGAGAGAGAGAGAGAGACAGAGAGAGAGAGAGGGGGGGGAGAGAGAGAGAGGAAAAAGAAAAAATCCCTTCAGGCGTCACGCTCTCCTCTTTCGAAGAGAAGCGTTGCGTTTCCATCCCAACGAGGCGCTTCTCTCGACATATCTTCTCTCTGTACACGCTGCTGACCGGCAAACGACGCAGCGGCTTCTCTTCTCGATTGTCGTTGCCGTCGCGGTACACTCGAGAGAGAGTTTTATGGTTACAATTCTTGAATGGAAATCTCTCCCCCTTTCCCCCACCTCTCGCTCTTCGTCCTCACCATCTTTTCTCTTCTCAATTCTTCCCTCGAGGGTTTACCGATCGATGAATGGCACCGAAACACCGCGCGTGTGAGAATATAGTGGACCATCGTGTGTCCGTTATGAAAAAAAAAAAACAAAAAAAAAGAAAAAAAAAACTAAAAACTACGAAAAAATTCTCACCCTCTTGCAGACTCATTTTTTTTCTCCTTTTTCTTTACGTCACAAATATTTCTGTCATTCTCTCTCTCTCTCTCTCTCTCTCTCTCTCTCTCTCTCTCTTTCTATCTATCTGTCTCTAACACTGTGCCACAGGGCTGAACAAACATGAAATTCGAGCGTTTCCACGTTTTTTTTTGCCCCCTTTCCAACATTTCAAAAATTCACGGTATGCGATTTCGATTTTTCTATGCAGTGAAACAAAATCGTGAAAAACTGTTAAAATTACTTTAAGTCCGGGAAAACACACCGTAAAATTTTTTAACGAAGACAAATATTTTTCATTATTTTTCGCTACTTTACATACGTATATATATATATATTTTTTTTTACCACGTAAAAATACAGCGTATGGTTTTTTTTCGATCTCGCGGATTCTACAGTAAAAGGCGTACTCGGGGTACGCCTAAATTGGAAGAAAAAAATTTTTTTATCATCACGTAAGATTGCAGCGATGTAACTCTATAGATGGAACAAATATTTTAATTACAAAATTTTGTTTTTATCTCCCAAAATAATTTTCATCCCGAGCTTTATTTATTTTATTCAATCCCTCGGGGTAAAAAATAATAATTCACGCGAGATTGCAGCGAAGAGAATTTTTTGCATTTTACATAATGATTTTTCATCGTCCAGCTAATCGTCCTATTTTCATTCGAGTCCCTCCATTCTACGATGACTCGAATGATTTGGATTTCGAAAAAGAATTAAAAAAAAAAAAATTTCACTCATCATGCCCGATTGCAACGATTTAAATAGATCGAAGAACGAAGATACGCGGATAATACTGGGTAGATTTCTCGACAGGATATTACCCCATGGGTTCTCCTTTATACACAAACACACACACACACACACATAAATATATCTATATAAATGTAGTATTCATATTATCTAAACTTACGGCTCGTCTCGTTCTTGAAAATGGTCGGTTGTGCGTCAAGGGCCGTTAATGATCCGAGATATTCCCTCCGAGAGATTTTCTCTCTCCCAGCCCAATCTTCGACTGCTCTCTGGAATAAAAGTGGAGCCTGAAATCGATTCGACTCAGGTGAAACGACGTCACGAAGGGGCCTGGCTCTGTGAGATTCTTAATGCTTCGTAAACGTGGCTCTCGTTCAATATCTTCGTAAAGAGAGAATGAGAGAGAATGAGAGAGGTAGAGAGAGAGAGAACTCTCGGGACAAAGGATTATAATACTCCTTGGAAAATGTGTGGCGTAACGCCTCGTAGAATCGACCAAACGAGGTTCGTCGGCGAGGATGACCATGACGTATGTAACAACGCTCAGAAAGGCAGAAAGAGAGAGAGAGAGAGAGAGAGAGAGAGAGAAGATAGAGATGAAAAAGAGGAAGAAGAAAAAATGAGGGATGGTGAGGTGAATGCTGGGTTATATGACCCAGCGGCGGTCCAGCGCGGCACTCGAGGGATATTAGAGTGTGGAGAAGCAAAGGGCAGATGCTCTGCCCGCTGGGCCAAGAGAGAGAAAGAGACGTAGAGAAGAAAAAAGACGAATAAGAGAAATACGAAGAAGGGAGAAAAAAAAAGCAGCTGCACCACCCCGAGTCGAACTATGTCTGAGTTATGTTGTGATTTCACCCGCGCACTCGTGTCTAAGCGTTTCTCGTGTGTAGTATTTTCGTACCTATTTGAAAGCTTTTTTTTTTTCTCCCTTCTTCATCTTCTTCATTTTTTTAAATTTTTTTCTTCTCTGTTTAGTTATACGGGGCAATACGGTGAGGGAGTAAAAACGAAGGCTTTCGTATTGAACAGGGGATGAGAAGAAGCGTTAATGCGTGTAAAAAAAAAAATATAAACAGTTGTCCATTGAAATTATAGAGCTGGAGGGTTAGAAATTCGAGATTGATCGTTTTGGGACTCTGATAGAAGATTTTTTTTTTCTATTCTTTTAATTGTTGTGCATTGATAATTTAATGCTTTTTTAATTACTCGTTTAATCATCTCTTATGTGTAATATTTTAGTGTGCCAAAATAATTATGAATAATTATATGCATAAGAAAAAATGAATTTATGTTTATGAATTTAATTTATAAAGAATTTTATTGATATTTTTATTAAACATTTGCTATCCGCTCGTACAATTCTCGAACTATCGCGTCAGACTGGAAGTTTGGGCATTAATGAAGCTTTGACCACGGAATTTCGACCAAAATCGATTTAACATTTTATCGTTTTATAAATTTTCATAAATTTAGCTCATGGCCGTAAACTCCTGCAGACATAGGTCGACCAAATTGAAACTTTTTACATTAACACACTACTCGAGAATGCTGAGTACAGATATAAATTGATAAAAAAAAAAACTATCGTACTTTATGAGACACGAAATTCTTACAAAAATGTCTCTGTAATCATTCTACGAAAATTGACTGTACACCACCTTGTACAATGCTCGATCTACTTGGCTAAAAATTTCATTCACAAGTTAAGCATCAACCAAGGCTGATTGATATTTATTTATTTTATTTTGACCACACAGTTAACAAAACCGTTTAAATTAGATGGAATTTTAAATTGTTCTAAAAATCACTATAAATGCCTCTTGAAAATTTCGGTCAATCCAAAAACCCTACAAATGAGAATCCACGTTTCGTCTAGAAGCATATTTGTATTCTCATAGAAGAAGCCTTTCTTCCAATTTTTCCTCCCCTTAATTTCTTTAGAACAATTATTAACAATTATTTAGTTGGAAAATGATTTTCCATGATTTTTATCGATATAATAAGCGATTCGCTTATTCTCTGCTTCTCACATGTCAATATATATATATATACATCGTTCTTTGCTCTTTCTTTGCTTTGGCGCGTTGATTCTTCGTTCGTCTTGTTCCTCGAAGGATATCATCATCTCTCGAACGACCGAGAGGTGTAATCTATACCTGAAGTGTTTACTACTCTCCCGGTCTCTCTCTCTCTCTCTCTCTCTCTCTCTCTCTCTCTCTTTCTTTCTCCCTCTGGTGATAAGGATATCGTTTCTTGGTAATATCGTACGAGTAAAGATACTCACGAGTATACAGTTAAAGCAGCGCATATGGTCGTCCCAGTATATAATATTCTCCAGCTACATAGATGTATAAATTTTTTATTCTTCTTCAACTTAAATTAGTTAGCAGTGTAACTTATCGTTTCGCCAAAGCTGGTCGCATATGGTATTTTCTTGGAAGTTTCCCTCAGATCTTTTTCAATATTTGAGGGTCACCATTACGTATATTACCATTTTTTTTCCAGCACTCATAATAAAAAAAAAAAAAATCTTCTCTATGCATTCGACTCGAAACATTTGTACGCTTCCGGCCCTTCTTCCTTGGAGATAATTTTATCTTATTTACCAAATAGAACATTTTATCATCGTTAAATACAACAATCAGTCCCACCTATAATTATATACATATATAATGAAATGAAAAAAAGAAAGATAATTTAAAAAATATATTCCATGGGTTATTTATTATCCCAGTAATAAGCCAAAACCTGGACGAAACATGAGAAATTTATTCAACGCGTGATATGTGTCCTGAGAATGCTAAATTTCGTGGAATTTTACCACTAGTTGAGTTAAAGAGAGCCTGGAGGCCAGGAATAGAAAAGAGCCCTGAAAAACTCTGCGGTCCTGCGGTATACATATGTACCATATAAACATATATACACGCTATTCTCATGTGCATATATATGTATATATATATATATATATATATATATATATATATATATATATATATATATATATACATAGAGAGACTGGACGTCTATGCTATCGAGGTTCGATCTCTCCAGGACCACAAGATGGGCGTCCGTTCGACGGGGGAGGGCCATGGGGTTTCTGGGGATACGGGGGAGGTAATCGATTACCATGAGACGTTTCCCTTCGTTTTTCTTCATCTCCCTCTCTCCCTCTCACTTCTTTCCATTTTATCTTTCGTATATATATATATATATATACGAACACAAACACACTCGAGATCGCTTTTAAAGCCGACGCCAAAATTTATACCTGGCAGGGCTGCAATCCTTAAATATATATATATATATATATATACGTGTGTGTCGGCGGCGAGCGAGAGAAAACGCCAGGAGAGAAGATGCACCCTATGTCTTTGAATGGAGGCTGGGCATTCAACGCCGCCCGCGGACTGTGAAACGAAAAATATATGCTTTCGAGCAAACTCAAGAGAAAAAGAAGAAAAAGGAAGGGAAAGAGCGAAAGAGCGAAAGAGAAAGATAGAAAATACACCCTATATATAAACGTAGAGGAAACGTCTACAAGTCGGTCAAAGCCGCAGGGAGAGAACGAGAAAATATACTCGTGTGTGTGTGTGTGTGTGTATATATATATGTGTATGTATGTGTGTGTAAAACTGCCGATGCTAAAGGAAGAAAGAGAGAGATGGAAAAAAAGATCGTGAAGAAATTTAGAAAAGAGAGAGAGAGAGAGAGAGAGAGAGAGAGAGAGAGAGAGAGAGGGGGAGAGAGAGAGAGAGAGAGAGAGAGAGAGAGAGAGAGAGAGAGAGAGAGAGAGAGGGAGGGAGGGAGAGAGAGAGAGAGAGAGACGAATGGAAAGAGCTTCAACGCGAGGATTTTTCAAAGGTAGTCATGATTTCTTTTGAGCTCCATCTGTATCAGTGTTTGTGTATGTGCTGGTAGAACTTTGTGAATTGCCAGAGCCGGCGAAAGATTAACGCTTACCCGTCAGAAAAACCAGCCAGTTTTATACACGTGTTCATGTGCGAACCCTCCTTGTGGCTCCTCGTGGCTCCGAGAGAGATTGAGAGAGAGAGAGAGGGAGGGAGAGAGAGAGAGAGAGAGAGAGGGAATGTTTTATATTGTTGACGAATGCCCCTCGTATTTCTGCGATCCTCTAATGACGCATCCCTCACAAATTTTCGTGTACGGAAATAATAAGATGAATGGACCAATGAATTAGTGGCTAAGAAAACTTTTCTAATATATGAACGATAAAAAAATATTATCAAAATTTTTTATTATATTTTTAATAAAAATTTTACAACATTAAATAAACTATAAAATCATTTTTACTTCGATATATTTTGAGTTGAATTTTTTTGGTTTTTCCCCGATGGTCCTTTTCTCTGTTCAAATCTTCATAAAGTGTGAAAAGAACGGCGTCGAATTTACCAATCGAGTCTCATTTCCCGACTCAGGCCAGAGCAGCTCATAAATTTATGCAAAAAAAAAATAATAATAATAACTGCACCGGGACAAAATCCCTTCAATTTTGTTCAAGAAACTAAATGAAATTCCGCTTTGTAAAAGTCAATTTCCCACAAACAAAAAAAAAACAAAAATACCTTCTCATTCTTATTTGCTCTCGAGAGTCCATTTTCTTTTTTTTTTTTTTCTTTTGATGTGTCCCCGCAGTGACTCGCTAACGCACATACCACTCGTCTCGAAGTGGTTTCCGATTGTTCAGGCGATCGGCAACGAACCAGAACCTCGACAGAATTTCTAACGATTCACGCGAACCCATACAGACCGTAACGATATTTCATTTGGAATGTTTCATTTTTTTTTTTTTTTTTTTTAACGTCCCGCACTTCTCGCTCTGACCCAACTCTCGCTTCGGACGACTATAATCAAGCTATGTATACGGCGGAGTTGCTATTTGCGAGGCAGAGAAGAACTGTCTGGACAGACGCAGATAAAAGTGGAGAAACGATCGTAGAAACCAAGAATAACAGAGAGAGAGAGAGAGAGAGAGAGAGAGAGAGAGAGAGAGAGATCGAAACGGATAATAGAAACGATCGAGGGTAGAAAAGATGGCTAAATTTTTTTTTGCTCTCTCAAGGAGGTATAGAAAAGGACTCGTAGATTCACTGTACCTCCGAAGAAGAAGAGCCGCGAAGATTCATCTTCCAGGTATTTTTGGGGATAGCAGCTTGAGAGGCCTCAGGCCCAAGATGTATCCTCAATGGGTTCGATATGGGCGTGTATCTCTTCGAAAATCTTCTCTCTCTCTCTCTCTCTCTCTCTCTCTCTCTCTCTCTCTTCCTCTGTAGTGCTCATTCCAGGTATTAACTACATGCTAAGACCTTTTCCTACTGCTCGCAAAGAGCCCAGAGAATTTCGTCCCTTTTCTCTCTCTCTCTCTGGACTATCCCTTATGGATATATCGCCAAAGCATGTGTCCCCCTTTTTTCGAAAGAGAATCGACCACTTGAAATAAGGACAAAGCGCAAGGGATGCCTCCGATCTTCTCGTGAACCATCCCGTATACCGTTATACCCATTTGTCTAGGATCATACAGGGATGAGAGGGATGCGGAGATGATGCTCGGAAGAACTTTGTCGGATTTACACCATAGCCTGATGCCTCGAAGCTTATACGGTTTGCCCTTACCTGAGATATATCCTTCCTATCCTGTGGCTCCGTTTTCGTACTCTATTGAACATTTCTCGAGGACTTTTACCAAAGAATCGACACATCCTGACCAAGGACCTTCAGTCCATATTTTATTCCTAAGCTCTCTTTTCTCTCTCTCTCTCTCTCAGTCTTATCGCAAATATTTCTAACTCTCTGTTTTTGCACACTTGGCACCACCAAATCGCTTGGCAAATAAACGCAAAGTGCGTAGTCACTTGAAAAAAAAAAAAAAAAGATAGTCTGACGCAGCGAAAAAAATATTTTTCTGGCATTCCCACCGATAAGCCAAGAATTCAGAAATTTGATTCGCAAGTGATTTTAATAAAATCATATATATATATATATATATATATATATATATATATATATATATATATACGGTTTGCCCTTACCTGAGATATATCCTTCCTATCCTGTGGCTCCGTTTTCGTACTCTATTGAACATTTCTCGAGGACTTTTACCAAAGAATCGACACATCCTGACCAAGGACCTTCAGTCCATATTTTATTCCTAAGCTCTCTTTTCTCTCTCTCTCTCTCTCTCAGTCTTATCGCAAATATTTCTAACTCTCTGTTTTTGCACACTTGGCACCACCAAATCGCTTGGCAAATAAACGCAAAGTGCGTAGTCACTTGAAAAAAAAAAAAAAAAGATAGTCTGACGCAGCGAAAAAAATATTTTTCTGGCATTCCCACCGATAAGCCAAGAATTCAGAAATTTGATTCGCAAGTGATTTTAATAAAATCATATATATATATATATATATATATATATATATATATATATATATATATATATATATAGTTGTTCGACCATAATTGTTCATAAGATTTTTCACTCTTATCTTATGAGCAACTATATATATATATATATATATATATATATATATATATATATGTATATATATATATGTGTGTGTGTGTGTGTGTGTGTGTGTATGTATAAAAGTCTCGTTACGTGCTAACAAAAAGATCTTGCACGAAAAACGTGTTCACTGAATCATTTTCGCGTGACAGGTCATACTCACCGCGAGATTCCTAGTCACCTCTGCTCCGCTTCCTCATACTCAAACTCTGCTGGCATAGATATATAACCTGCGGATATACGAGGCCATTTCTCGAAGTGAAATCCGAGCTTGGTCCCGTTTGTCCCTAAAGGGCATTAACGGCAGCCCCCCTCCAGCCTCAGGACTCAACTTATCTCTCGACGAAGATTCATACACTCTTCTCTCGGGGGGGAGTTCAGATCAGAATGGTCGTTCCGTGAAACTTATTTTAGTAATCTTCTCGGTGACGAGCCAAAGGGTGTCCAGCAAAACGGTTATACGTCCCTCTCGCGATGGGACAATATTTCTTCTAGGGTCTGACTAAAGTATCGCTACAGAGAAAGAGAAAGAGAGAGAGAGAGAGAGAGAGAGAAGGAGAGAGAGAGAGAGAGAGAGAGAGAAAAGAGAAAGAGAGAGAGAGAGAGGAGAGGAGGG
>CAVLGY010000014.1:0-25874 GCA_963669185.1 Dyspetes luteomarginatus | reverse complement strand
ACGCGGGGTCCATCACCAGCATATCTCTCGTCTCTTCTTCTCTTTACCGTACAGAAGATCGTCAAACAGCGATGAACATTCTCTAATTGCGCAACACGAGGTATATATAACGATCGGGAGGGAGCCACACGATGGAAAGTGGCTTCTCTGTGAGCAACCTCAAAATCGCTCTCTCTCTGTTCCCAATGCTGATGTTACTCTCTATGCTCTTGTAATGTGTGTATATATATATATATATATATATATATATATATATATATATATACACATAAAGATACAAACACATTACAAGAGCATAGAGAGTAACATCAGCATTGGGAATAGAGAGAGAGCGATGTATATATATATATATATATATATATGTGAGGGGGAAGGATTCGATGTACTACACGGAAAAAGACCACGCATGGAATCAAAATGATTGCCCATCGACATGTACGCGATGGTTCTCTCGTGTATGTCCGTCTATTACAGACTTTCCTTCACGAGTTAAAATTCTAGAAAGGAGAGAATATATCTTTACTGCTGATCTTTGCTCTTTTGCTATCAATGTTTTTTTTTTTTTATTTTAATTTTTTTATAAATTTCATTCCATCTTCTCATCGACGGCAAAAAGCCAGCAATCATCAAAACGCGTGAGTCTCTATATATACATAAACGTTAAACGCGTTTTATGGCTACGCAATGTGAACGGCCAGTGCACAAATGACGCTTATGGTCTCACGAAATGAGAAAAATCGTATTTCATTATTTTATACATTTTTTTTTCTTCAGTTGCGTCATATAGTGATGAATGGGATTTTTTTTTTTTTTTTTTGTCTTGAGGGCGACAAACGGTTTTCCTCGGGGCATTCGAGATTATTATTACATCACGCTGCGTGTTGGACTGTAATAGGAGAGAAAGCGAGAGAGAGAGAGAGAGAGATTTGGCTCGGGTACAGATATCTTTACGAAGAAATTCGTTTTGAGGCAATAGAGAGAGATTCAAAGTTTGTAATCGCTTTTCAAACTTGCTCGATGCCTGCTCGATGCTCGCTCTCTCTCTCTCTCTCTCTCTTTCTTCTCCAGCACGAAGTGGTTTGCTATGGATGCAGTTATAACGATGAACGTGCCGCGTTATTCCTGTTTGCTTATATTACTGTTGGCTGCTGCACTGTGTGGGAGAAAATTTATGTTTTTCGAGTGGTTGAGAGTTGAGAGTGGTGAGCGAATAATTTTTATAATTTGAATTATCATAGGAGGAAAAAAAAAAAAAAACAAGGAAGGTTTTTTGAATGAAAAATAATTCGAAATAATAATGTGAGAAAATAATTATTCCAAAATGACTGGTGCTGGAATTGCTAATTAGTCGAAGAAAATAATATATTCAATTCAGCAAAAATTATTTGTAACATTTTTTTATCTCACGAAATAATATTTGAATAATTTTAAAAGAAAAAAATTCAAAGAGTGAAGATTTTTTGAATATATTAGAGTGTATGGCGACGGAAATAAAAGAATCGAACACAATGGGCTTATGTGAAATGCGCAGAGCCAATATTTGTACAAAATATTTCGTGACCGAGAACGTGTTCGACTCGGGTAAACAGGGGAGAAGATAAAGAACGGAAATTCAACAACAGGAAATGTGTCGACGAATAGAAAGAAAAATATGGACGAAAAGGAATGAGTTTTATGTAATATCCCGTATTATTTTTTCCGATCAAACACACACACACACACACACACGAGATAGATAAAAATAATTTCTCGTTTTTGTTCTTCGTTAAATTCAAATTTCATCATCGAGATAAAATTTTGAATAATAATTTTATAAAATATTTTCTTTTTATTTTATTTGTCGAAAGAAAAATGGAGATTTTTTTTTTTTGCTTGCGATGTTGTGCAGATTAACGATCTCTGTGTCATGAATATCTCGCAGTACTACTCTCAGAATTTTATTCGATCACCGATACGCAAAACTAATCACAGACTTGGCGCATACCGCAGCGCGCCAAAGCGCATCACTGCGAATGACTCTCGTTACGAGCAGGTCGAACTGACGGTTAAATTTGCGGCCACTATTCAGAGAGAGAGAGAGAGAGAGAGAGAGAGAGAGAGAGCCATCGGCCACTTTATTTTCTCCCTTTTCATTATTTTCATTCCCAATCGATTTGTGGTCGATGTTCTATTTGTCGAGAGTGAGAGGGAAAGAGAGGCAGAAATTTATTCTCTCCTCTGCGAAAATGTCCAACGCAGATTTGTGAACGTTATTTTAATAAATAGTCAGAATTTAAAAAAAATGTGTTGAATAATTAATTAAAAAATGATAAAAAAATTAAAATGACAAAAAATTAACAAATGCAACAGCATGGACGAGTAGAAATTCGATATCTTTGTCGAGTTGTGGATGCTGGGGCTCTGATATACTATATATAACGTCGTCCAAGAATTATCAGCGTCTTTTCGAGAGCAACTTTTGCTCCTTGCCCATTTTTTGCCACAGGAAGAGAGAGAGAGAAAGGCAGAAGTTTATTCTCCTCTGCGAGAATGTCCAACGCAGATTTGTTAACGCGTTTTTAATAAATAGACAGAATTTAAAAAAAAATGTGTTGAATAATTAATTAAAAAATGAAAAAAAAAATTAAAATGAAAATAATTAACAAATGCAACAGCATGGACGAGTAGAAATTCGATATCTTTGTCGAGTTGTGGACGCTGGGGCTCTGATATACTATATATAACGTCGTCCAAGAATTATCAGCGTCTTTTCGAGAGCAACTTTTGCTCTCTTTCCCATTTTTTGCCACAGGAAGAGAGAGAGAGAGAGAGAGAGAGAGAGCTTATAACGACCTCTGGTGTGTTCCATTTCTTATCTCCTCTGCACGGCCAAGAAGTCTCAGGGTGGCCCTGCCGCCACTTCGTTCATAAAATGCTAATTTCTCGCCTGCGAGGCAGTTTCATTGAAAACTCTTGACATGAAGAAAGAAAGAGAGAGAGAGAGAGAGAGAGAGAGAGAGAAGGCCCTGAGGCCGAGCACTCGACCCCAGTTGGAGGTTTTGCGTTGCATTTATCACTAGTAAAATAAATTGCAAATTTGTTTTCCAAGATACAAATAACCTACACAAGTATAAATGCGCCATTCGTACATTGACTGTGTTTCAATTGTAATTGTCTTTTTAATTAAAATCCAAAGTATACGATTAATAATAAAACAATATTGGATGGAATTACTTAATTTTATTGAAAACAAATCTTGGAATACGTTTCTTTTTTTTTTTTTTTTGTTGCGTATATTGAGCGTTTCCATTATTCATCATTGAATTTGTTCAGCGATCTTCACCCTTTCACTCTTCGACTCCTCTTTCGTTGTGCGACTATCGAGGAAATATTTTATTTCATACTTTTTCTCCGCTATATTCATCCCCTTCAGGGTCAATTATCGCGGGAGTGGCGTAACAATTTTTTTTTTTTCCTCCTTTCGATGGTTCATTATATATTATGAATTGCAAATCTTTCGAGAGTCGAGACGAGAGACAGAGAGATCCATAAGGGGTTGAATCTCTTCACTTGCATTTTTCTTTCGTGTTTTTTTTTTTTTTTTTTTTTTTACTCGAGGGCTCTTGTCGTTGTGAATTTTGGTATCGCGGGAGAAGAACTAACGAGAGAGAGAGAGAGAAAGAGAGAGAGAGAGAGAGCGAGAGAGAAAAATCAATCGAAGACGAACACAAAGAACGCCCTGTCTAGTATAAACCCTCACATCTCACCCTCCCCTCGAGAAGAAACGAGCAAAGAGTTCGTGTTTTCTTGCTTTTGAGACTTTTACGAGGCAACCGCGACGTTATACCCCATGAGAGCCACCCACTGCCACTCTCTTGCTCGCTGAGGAAACACGATTCTCGAAGGTCGATAATAACAGCAATAGTTCGTATATATAGCTATATATATATGTATTGCTGTTATTATATATATGTATGTATATATATTCCTGTTATTATATATATATATATATATATATATATATATATATATATATATATATATATATATAAAGAACGGCGCAGAAACAACGATTCCATTGTTCAATTAATATCGAGAATGCTCCGCAGCTAAAAGATCCATGCCAGCTCTGTGCTCCAATATGGAATTTACTACTACGGTTGTATATATTGTACTGCACATAAATCGTCTTAAATACCACTTTTCTCTGCCTATGCTCCAAGAATGACGGTAATTCAAGACTTTGAGTAAAAAAAAAAAAAGTCTGTTCTTTTGGACTCTTTCATTCGAATTTACGATAATTATCGTTCACGAAGAGATTTAAAAAAAAATCGTAAAATTCATTATCTGGTGAGAAGGGGCTATAATTTTTTTTTTCGTTAAGACAACGAGAACTCTTTCATTAAATTTTTAATGGTAAAATTTCAAGAAAACTAAGTTCTTGCTGGTTGGGAATAATTTTTTTACTTTTTTTTCATGTATCGTTTTATGTATTCGTTTAAGGGGGTGTGATAATTGTTTGATAAAAAATGAGAAGAGTCAAAAGGACATTGCTCTTCATATTGTTTCATTAATAAGCAATTAAAATTATGTATTATATCGTTTCTGATCATTTTGCTTTCTTGTTCAAAGGTAAATATTTCAATATACTTGTGTATTTATGTTATGCGTAGCCAACGTTGTGCCATAGAATAAAAGAGAGAGAGAGAGAGAGAGAGAGTAAAAGAGACGACGAAGGAGGAACGAAAACGTTGAGGCCCTGTGGCTTATACAACAAACAGCTGAAAAGGAATGAATCGATGACGAAGACAAAGGATCCCCTTATAGGATCTCGTTGGGGCTTCTCTTTCGCCAAACTTTACGAGCACGGCTCTTGCGATATGCTCTTCTCTCTCTCTCTCTCTCTCTCTCTCTCTCTCTCTCTCTCTCTCTCACGCTCTCTCTCTCTCTTTCTTTCTCTCTGTAGATCGTTTGTAGGGCTCTATGCGCGGCACTCGACTTGTGCTCGCTAGTGAAGTCATAAAGAGCGCACACAATTAACAACGACGTTTAGCCACGCCAGTACGAAGTACGAGGCTCGCTCCAGGCTTCTCTCGTTCCAACGAGGCGAAACCACGGAGAGATAGTGAGAGAGAGAGAGAGAGAGATATATAGTGAGAGAAACGAGAATTTGCACACGAGTACTTTGTATGGGATGGGACATGCCCAATATGAAGAATCATTAAAATTCTAAAACAATTAAAAATCATTTTACTGTAGAGAATAATTATAAATAATAATCATGAAAAAAATATAAAACTTTTTGATTAATTAGTATTTAAAAAAAAAAAAAACAATCTTATAAAGAGCGAGCGAATTCAAATTGATTTTATTGAAACAAAGAAATAGAATAAAAAATAATAAAAAAAAATTAACACAGTTGCTCAATAATCATTTTGCTACCAAGAATGATTTTGCACAATTTTTCACTTGGTAAATGGTGGCCATATATATCTGTCCTAAATCCTCTACGTGCCCGAGAGACCGTCCCGACAATTTTTACACCCTACTCGAAAGGGAAGGCAGACGAAAAAAAAAAAATCACCCTCGCCTCTACTCTTAAAAATCATTTTACTATAGAGAATAATTATAGATAATAATCATGAAAAAAATATAAAACTTTTTGATTAATTAGTATTTTACAAAAAAAAAAAAAAACTTATATAGAGCGAGCGAATTCAAATTAATTTTATTGAAACAAAGAAATGGAATAAAAAATAATAATAAAAATTAACACAGTTGCTCAATAATCATTTTGCTACCAAGAATGATTTTGCACAATTTTTCACTTGGTAAATGGTGGCCATATATATCTGTCCTAAATCCTCTACGTGCCCGAGAGACCGTCCCGACAATTTTTACACCCTACTCGAAAGGGAAGGCAGACGAAAAAAAAAAAATCACCCTCGCCTCTACTCTTAAAAATCATTTTACTATAGAGAATAATTATAGATAATAATCATGAAAAAAATATAAAACTTTTTGATTAATTAGTATTTAAAAAAAAAAAAACAATCTTATATAGAGCGAGCGAATTCAAATTGATTTTATTGAAACAAAGAAATAGAATAAAAAATAATAAAAAAAATTAACACAGTTGCTCAATAATCATTTTGCTACCAAGAATGATTTTGCACAATTTTTCACTTGGTAAATGGTGGCCATATATATCTGTCCTAAATCCTCTACGTGCCCGAGAGACCGTCCCGACAATTTTTACACCCTACTCGAAAGGGAAGGCAGACTAAAAAAAAAAAAAAATATCACCCTCGCCTCTACTTTATAACAGTGTTCCCCACTCGTACATCGTCGAATTATTCGGGAATCGTGGTGATGGTGGAGGAGACTGTGGAAAATGCGGGGCCGTTAATAAAATCAAATTCTCTCGAGAGATTGTAAAGCTACGAGGGGTGGAAACGGTGGCAAGTGCGCGCTAGAGGGTTGATTCTCTCTCTCTCTCTTTCTCTCTCTCACCACAGATCTACGTCTACGTATATATGTATATATATGTATATATACTATATACCACGCTTTTCTTTCAACGCGAAATTGGAAAAAAACATAACGTAACAATTAAACGCAACAACTGAGAAAAACTGAAAAAAACCAAACAATTGAGACGAAAACTAGATGTAAGTTAAATTAAGACTCATGAAAAAACGTGCCAATTTGCTGTTCATCGCCAGAACTTTGACTTAAATGGCAGATTACGATAATTCTTTTGAACATGCCCGAAAAAAATTGCAACAGAGATCTTAGGCCAATTTTTAAATAGTAAATTCGATCATAAGTTAAAAATTAAATTATATTTAAAGTGAGAAATTTACCAATTATTATAATATAAAAATAAATAAATTGAGATTGTAGATCGTATTTAAGACTAAATAATCGAGCATTACCACTCTTTTTTAACTTTTTGGACACGTCATCGTGTACAAAAGTCTAATTTTCTTTCTACCCTCTCTCGAGGAATGTGTACAAGGGCATTGTTAATGCAACAAAGAGACAATGCTGAATACAGGATTAAATCGAGAGTACGATCTCTAATTTCCGTCAAATTATTGCCACGAGAATAATGACGTTCTCTTATCGTCAATTTAGCCAGTCTGAGCACAAAGACCATAGCAAGTATCAACGACATTACGAGAATATATTCCGTCTAATTTAATCCCTCTCGTTCGACGAGTGAGCGAGAGAGAAAGTTTCAATATCCGGACCATTATATACGCGTGTGCAGGATTATATATTAATTCCGTTCATTGCTGCGATTATGATTAATCAAATTATCAGATGGATTTATGAACACGAGAGAGAGAGAGAGAGAGAGACAATTCAATAAATTTCGACGTTTTATGATATGAATTTAAAATCTTCATATCAATTT
This sequence comes from Dyspetes luteomarginatus, assembly GCA_963669185.1. NCBI lineage: Eukaryota > Metazoa > Arthropoda > Insecta > Hymenoptera > Ichneumonidae > Dyspetes > Dyspetes luteomarginatus. Next base: position 18,472 of record CAVLGY010000014.1, on the reverse strand, counting down.
ATCTTATTATATTTTTTTTTTTCAAATTTTATTTGTTCGATGAAACTTTCGTAATTTCTTTTATTATGATTTACATAAATTACCACAAAAAAAAATTTCAATCTTTCGTATTAATTTATATTCATAGCCACACTTTTCTTCTAAATTTCATTAGTTGGATAAAAAAGTTTTATATACTTCATTCTTATCATGATTGATAATTCTTCTAGGGGTTAAGATCTCTATATCTAATATTTTCCTTCTCTTTTGGCCTTTAGTAGATATATATATATCAAAGAATCTTTTCATATATATATATATATATATATATCGAAGAATCTTTTGAAAAAGCGTGTGTTCCATCATACTTTATCCTCCCTCTCGTAGGGGATTCCTTCGATCGATTACCAAGCAGTTTTCGTCATAAAATCTGCTACTAGTCTTCACCCCTCGTGCCCCCATAATTTTGTGATGCCGCGCGTGCTGGAGCGGCAGGATATCTCCCATCCCTTCCGCTCTCCCCCCCCCCCCCCCCTCTCTCTCTCTCTCTTCTCTCTCTCTCTCCCCCCTCCCTCGTTCCCTTTCTCTCCCCATCTCTCTCGCGCGCGCGCTTAGCGATAAACACCCTCTCACCCTCGCTCGGCATCACGTCTATTGCCTCGCAAATTCTCCATCCCCCTGTCCGCGTTTTACTTGGGTGGCACACGAGAGCCTCGCAACGGGCGGGCTTTTCTGGCCACCCTGCGCGACACTATAAACTCTCTCTATATATATATATACACATAAATATTACATATATATACACATATATGTACATATATATATATATATATATATATATATATATATATATATATATATATATATACTTTCTGGCAAAATGTGCTCTACATAACGTCATAGAAACTGCCAGCAACAACAAAACGACTTCTCGTTTAAGCCGAGACCATCAAGCCAGGATCCGTTATAAACTCCATAAATTCATGTCAATCTCTGTACCTTTTCCGTCTCCTCGAAATATTTTTAATTCACTCAAAACTACGATTAGGTCCCCATTAATTCCCCATTAATAATGAAAAATTATTGCAAACCTAATATTTATTTAAACAAAATTAAATTTTTTTTAAAATTCATACGAATGAATAATTTTGCTTTATGTATGCGAAATTAACCAAAATGTTTTGGCAACATGAAATATATGAATGAATGAAAAAAAAAAAAAAAAGGAAATAAAAATTTACAGACCCAAGAGGAAACTGTTGGGGTGCGAGATAATTCGTATACAGGCTAAACGAGTCGTACAAACTTTTGAGTATATAATTTCAAAGTTAAATCCGCATGATGATTATGAGAGGGTCTTGTGCTGTACTGAATAAGTCGTCATAATTTATCCCATAATCCGTAACGCTTTGACCGCTTTTGTCATCTCTCTCTCTCTCTCTCTCTCTCTCTCTCTCTTCCCCTCTCCCTTTTCTCTCTCTCTCTCTCTCGTCCTCTCGCTCCTCTCTCTCTCTCTCTCTCTCTCCTCCCCTCTCCCTTCTCTCTCTCTCTCTCTCTCTCTCCTCTCTCTCTCTCTCTCTCTCTCTCTCTCTCTCTCTCCTCTCTCTCTCTCTCTCTCTTCCCCTCTCCCTTTTCTCTCACTCTCTCTCTCTCTCTCTCTCTCTCTCTCTCTCTCTCTCTCTCTCTCTCTCTCTCTCTCTCTCTCTCTCTCTCTCTCTCTCTCTCTCTCTCTCTCTCTCTCTCTCACTCTCTCTCTCTCTCTCTCTCCCCTCTCCCTTTTCTCTCACTCTCTCTCTCTCTCTTTTCCCCTCTCCCTTTTCTCTCGCCTTTCCATGCTCTTACATACCAACTATAAGTACTAAACCCACAATAATACGTCGCACGCTATATCCGCGATCAACATTCGATCCTCAATCATACTTATCTTCCTTTCCAGTCGCTCGCAAAGCGACGATAGACTGTAGAAAATGGGGAATCATCGATTTTGTCAATGGCTGATGCTCTAGTTGGTGCAATATAGCATGTCTATATAATATATAAAATGTGCGTGCGTGTGTGCATGCGTGTGCAATTGGGGCTAGGGGGTGGGGGGAGGGGGGGGGGGTGGTGTAGCTCAGAGCTCGAGCAGCTCAGGCTGGCCAAGTCCCAATGGGAAATGGTAAAGAGGGAGAGAGAGAGAGAGAGAGAGAAAGAAAAAATGCTCTGCCTGCCCTGCACCCTTAATGACGACCCTCCAGCAGTTCAGCTCGTATTGCCTGGCCTTGCATACAGCATGCCTGTCGTTATATATATAAAAGTACCCTCGAACTATAAGCCTGGCAGCTTCGAAACGTAACGAAACGATTATGGAACAGCCCTTCGAAAGCTGACCAGTGTTGCCACATTGGGAGAATTGGATAGTGGAAGCAGACAGAGCATGAAACGAATGATATATATATATATATATATATATATATATATATATATATATAGTGTACGCATAAGAGCCCGAGGCAACGCGGACAAGGGTAGAAAACTAGAAAAGGGCGAGAGAAATAGAGGGAGAGAGAGAGAGAGAGAAAAAAAATACTTGACTTTGGCCTTACCCCCCTAATGACGAACTAACTCGCTTTCTCTCTTTCGTTTCAATATTGCCAGAAAAGAGAGGGAGAAAATTTGTTCATAATGGCCTCCTCGTATTTTTTCTTTTTTAGACACTAGATTTTCAGGCCCTGTGGCGCCTCCCTCATTGACTTTTTTTTTTTTTCATCTTGGGCCAACGCCGGAGAACCGGAAAAAGTTAGTACAATAAAATATATTGCATCCTTCGTCGTAAAAATACAAGAGAAATACACTTAAGTAAATTTGAAAAAAAAAAAAAAAATTACCTAAGAGTATCATGTAAGTTTGTCTTTGATATTTTCTTGAAAAACTTTCTCGACTCTCTTAAATCATCGTTTGCTCGGGCACGTGGCCAACTGGTGTATCTTAAATTTTAAAATTGTGTCAGCAGGTATATTATCGTTTGAAAGACCAAGAGAAAGACAAACAGAGAGAGAGAGAGAGAGAGAGAGAATGCAATTAAATCGTTCTATATTATATTGTAAAATGGGACGTAAACTGGAGTTTCATTTACGTAAGTAAATCGTTCGTCATTTCCTCTCTTCAATTCATAGTTGCTCTCTCTTCCTCTCACTTTCTCCCTCTCCTTATGTAATGGAGTAAACCCAAAGGTGGCAGGGAGCGAGAAAGAGAAAGAGAAAGAGAAAGAGAAAGAGAGAGAGAGAGAGAGAGAGAGAGAGAGAGAGAGGGCTTAACGTGCAATCCAAAATAGTCGATCCGTGATCGTTCCTGCGGAATATTCTCCCCTGAGCTCTGTAGGATTAGAGGGACAAGCATAGAACCAGAGACTCCAATATATATATATATATATATATATATATATATATATATATATATATATATATAGAGAGAGAGAGAGAGAGAGAGAGAGAGAGAAGTATCTGTGTGTATGCTGTTCAAGGTGATGGTGAGGGCACAAGATTCAAAGCTTTGCGAGCAATTGCAGCAGAGACGACGCGTTCAACCTTGATAACGTCGGATCTCTCTGCTCGAGTGTGTGCATAGAGTCGTAAATGCGGCGTTAGATTACTCAATCTGGGCACTGCAGCATTTCGCTATAGAGGCTGTACAGAGACGAGAGTAGTGCGACATGGCGTTGCCACATCACTTGCAGTTGTTACTCTAGCATGTACGTATATGTGTGTACAGAGAGAGAGAGAGAGAGAGAGAGAGAGAGAGAGAGAGAGAGAGAGAGAGAGAAAAAGTTTGTGGGAATTTGAGGGTGCACGAAAACGCGAGGGGCCAGAATTGCCTCAGAGAGTTTGGTCGTTTGTCTCGTGGGGTTGATTGCAAACTGTTATACAGGCTCGATTATTTCACATCGAGATCTTTGCATTATTATATGATCTGAAACGACGATATAGCTGACCATACTAGCAATTATTTTTGGCCTTCTGTTGCGTATATATATTTTTCCCCCTGAAAAATTGTACACTCTCCAGAGTGCAGTTTATCCCCCTTGACCGCACTCGCCCCGAAACCCCTGACGAATTCTCGTGCCACCACTGACCCAAGCGCGTTTTGTCCAAAACAGAAATAATAATTTGCCACACTCTCATGGCCGGCTAATGCCGTCGAGTATTCGACAACACACGCTGACGAATACACATCCGGACCAACTGCTGTGAATTTTACGGAAAAATTTGTACGCGCTGAGGTCGTCGCCGAACTGTTTACCGTTTTACCTCCAAGCATAATGACCCCTATGAAACCTTGGAAAAATGGTGACCCTGCGCGCTTCGACAAAGATTTACGATCGTCCATATATATATATATATATATATCCACGAGGGTATTCACAATTTTACGATCAACCCAATGATCAACCCCCGAGGCTATTTACTCAAAATATTTTTGCTAGCCAATCATCCCTTGTGCGAAAATTTTACGAGTTTGGAAAATCAAGCCCACGCCATGCAGACTCTCTGCTCAAGTATGGGTTATCCCAAATCCATCACGAGAGAGAACGAAAAAAAAAAAAAAAATGTTCGTAACTTTCGGCTTTGCAGTTTTAACTGGCATTTGACTTGGCAACATTTTCAACGAGCCTGGCAATGGTGAAAGTTCCGTAAACTCTGTACGGGAGAGACGTTTGGCTCTGGACTGTTCGCTATCCTGAAAGCGGTACACAAAGTTGAAATTTAAAGGGCACGCGGAAGAGAGAACACGAGAGGAACCAACATATTTATTAGCCCTCTGACTTATCCGTTGTGGAGCCCAGAGAGAGAGAGGGTGGGTTTTTCTTCAGAGAGAGAGAGAGAGAGGGTGGGAGAGAAGAGAGAGAGAGAGAGAGAGAGAGAGAGAGAGAGAGAGAGAGAGGGTCGGTGGGAGAAAAGAGAGAAAAAGAGAGAGAAAGAGGGTGGGAGAGAAGAGAGAGAGAGAGAATGAACTAACTCGCCCAACAATGAAAACAAGGCTGGCATAAATTTACTTTCTTGAAATAATAAAAATATAATGCTCTTTTCTCCTTCTTCTTCTTCTTCTTCTTCTTCCTCACCGTGACATCCCCATGTCTTGAGACAGGTATTCTCGTGGCGATACGATAAATATCATCGCGAGACACACGACATGGAAAATAGTGTGAAGATAATGAGTCAAGTCCTAAATATACATTTGGGGCCCTAAAAGAACAGCCGGATCTTCTTCACTTGCCAGTTCTAACTTTGTGTGCAAGTGTGAAAAACGAGAATTTATATATATATATATATATATATATATATATATATATATATATGTGTGTGTGTGTGTGTATATATATATGTATATATTTGTTTTATGGGTAGGCAAAAAAAAGAGAGAGAGGGAGAAAGTATGTCTACACATACTTTCTCTCTCTCTCTCTCTCTCTCTTTAGGGAGAGATCTTAGAGACGCGCTTTTCGAATTCTTTAACGAAGAGGAATAGCCAAAGATATACTCCGAGGATATATATGACACATTCTCGGAGAAGTTGTCAAGAATTGTAGCTCGAGAGAAGCGTCTCTATGGATATGAAAAAACCTCACTCAACCCCCCCCCCACCCTCCTTTTTCCTCGTCTTTTTTCAAAATTCACCACTATATTATAATTCAGTATAGATATAGTCATGGCGTCTCGAGAATTTGAATAAAGAGCTCGACAGATGAACGATTCAAAGATTTTCAGATACGTTAAATTTTACCATGTGTACGAACGCATAATCGCAGTTATAAATCGCACATCGATCGAAGAAAATATAAAGGAGATAAAACTTCAAAATATAAAAAATCACATGTCACCTTTCACCTCTCTAGCGAATATATTTCCGTTGTAATGAAATTTTTAATCATAAAAAGTAATTTTGTAAATGTCTATCAGCGAACGGAAGCTTCAATATTATTTTTTTTTTTTCACGGTTAAAAATTTTATTTTGTATTTCGACCCAAGTGATAGGGGATGAAACACCCTTTTCCAAGGGTTATTACGCTCCCTCTCGTAGTACATACCTCCGGAATTTTCAACACGTCCAAAAAAAAAAAGAAAAAAAAAAACGTGTAAAATGCATCTTTTCATGCAACGTGCAACGCCCAGGATGAGGATTTTAATCGCTCTTTCACTCCCTGGCTCCCTCTCTATATTTTAGAGCTTTTTTTTTTTTTTTCTTTTTTTTTTTCACAGAGAATGTGAGAGACGCCCTCACGGTCGCGAGAGCGCCAAAACTACGAAATGAAAATTGCTCGTAGCGCGTTTCGGCATTGGGCGAGGATGAAAAACCAACGAGGAAGTTTTTCATTTGCGGTAACGCACATGATGAACTTCATCGCCCCGCCACCCTTAATATATATATCTGCATTTGTGTATATATATATTTTTTTTTTCTTTGTCTGTATTTGTATATATACAAACTAATATATATACAAATACAGACAAACCACCCCTAATACTCGCACACACATTCGTAAATTAACACACAAAGCAAGCAGACAGGATTATGTTATAATATGATAAAATTAAGGTACATTTTATGTTCAATTCACGGTGAGACAATGGGCAGTGGAACATATTTGACACGTGTAGAGCAAAATATCGAGAGAGAAGCGAGAAAAAAGAGGAAAAGCTTTTCCAACTATCCCTATCCCCTTTGCCACCCCATATATAATATAAAGCCCCAAAACGAGGATAATACTATTACACTCATCATATATCTCGCGTGTATATTTTCACGGCATTGGGCGAGGATGAAAAACCAACGAGGAAGTTTTTCATTTGCGGTAACGCACATGATGAACTTCATCGCCCCGCCACCCTTAATATATATATCTGCATTTGTGTATATATATATATTTTTTTTCTTTGTCTGTATTTGTATATATACAAACTAATATATATACAAATTGCATATATATATACAAATACAGACAAACCACCCCTAATACTCGCACACACATTCGTAAATTAACACACAAAGCAAGCAGACAGGATTATGTTATAATATGATAAAATTAAGGTACATTTTATGTTCAATTCACGGTGAGACAATGGGCAGTGGAACATATTTGACACGTGTAGAGCAAAATATCGAGAGAGAAAAGAGAAAAAGCTTTTCTAGCTACCCCCATCCCCTTTGCCACCCCATATATAATATAAAGCCCCAAAACGAGGATAATACTATTACACTCATCATATCTCGCGTATATTTTCACGTCGAAGCAACAAAACTCGATAATAAAGGCAGCCCCGGTTAGTCAGGGGAAAAAATACATAAATATCCCTCGACATAAGCTTATCTCGACGTTTTTCTCTCGATGTTGGAAATTCCGAGGGATGACGAAGCCCATTGAATAAATTTTCGACGCTCTTCTCCCCACCCCACAAATGATGATAATAATAATAATAATATATGCGGCAAGTTCATAAATGCAACAACAACAATAATAATAATAATAATAATAATAAAAACAGTGAATATCGCGAGTAATATTAATAATTTCGACACAATGGAATATCCAATATCTGGGGACATTTGTGTGTATCATAATATCTAACGATATCGGATTATCGATGGAATATAAACCGATTGATATGCTCCGCGGCCGTACCAGGGAAGCGAGAAAAGAATTTGTCAAAATTTGAGAATGGTGAAAAAAAATGACTTTTGTTCTTTTTTTTTTTCAGGTGTCTGTAAAGCGAGAAAAATTCAGAGGCGAGAGGCAGTTTGAAACTATGTGGTCGGAAAAAGGAAAACAAAAAAAAAAAAACAAAACAGCAACGATTTGCTCGCGTATTTCCTCTCCACCAAATCTTCTCTGCTGTCGCTCTTGCTCATCACAAGCACACACACACACACACACGCTATTTTCTGTGAGAAAAATTTATTTTAATTCAAAGGCAACTGGGGCGTGTTTGTGCGGTTCCATGCACTCATCTCGTCGGTTCTCTCTCTCTCTCTCTTTATATATATATATATATATCTCATCTCTACTTCCTATTTTTTCTTTTTATACATTTTTATTCTCTCTCTTGTGTATCGTTTTTTTTTTCCAGATTTGCGGAGTGAGTTTATTCCCTTTTTTTTTATATACATATTTTTTTTTTTTTTTGTTAACAACGTTTACAGAGAGAATGTGCTCGTACGAGAGCTGCTGGGAGGGGCGAGGGGTTGAGGACGCGATATGTGAACACAATGGAACGAACGAGAAAATACCCGGACGTTGAGATTTTTCTACCTATAAATATATCTATATAGAATCTTTTGCAATTTTACTCTCTCTCTCTCTCTCTCTCTCTCTCTCTCTCTCTCTCTCTCCCTCCCTCTCTGTATGTATCGCTGACCAGAGAAGAGAAAAGAACAAGTAGCAATAAAACAAAAATGAAAATAACAACAGCAACGACAAATCCGACGAGAACGAGAGAGAGAGAGAGAGAGAGAGAGAGAGAGAGAGAATGAGCAATCGAGGACAGTGCGAGAGGAAGGAAAATAGGAGGAAAATTCTCACACACACACACACACACATGGGAATGATGATATTTTCTCTCCCTCGGTTTACCCGTTCGAGAGATGTTATACGAAGCGCTGGCGAGAGTTTTAACGGAGGCAAAAGCGGCTATTGTGAGCCGAGAAAAGAGGAAGGTGATACATTTAGGCCTCGCGAGAGTACCATTTATTTTTATACCTGTCGTTTGTTCTACCGCAATTTTTTTTTTTTTTTTTTTTTTTTTTCCAAACGTTCTCAATGCTTTGACGATCGAGTATTTTTTTTTCTTTTTTTTCATTATTGAATCAAAAATATATTTACAATTTCCGTATTTTTTAACGATAATTGTTTTTTTTTTCTATCTCGTCTGTTTTCGATAGATATTTGGATTAATCGCCGAGAGAGTTTGTAAAATCGTTATCGTGAACAATTTTTTTTTTTTTGTAAACTTTCTGTAATGAAAAATATATTTACAATTTCCGTATTTTTTAACGATAATTGTTTTTTTTTTCTATCTCGTCTGTTTTCGACAGATATTTGGATTAATCGCCGAGAGAGTTTGTAAAATCGTTATCGTGAACAATTTTTTTTTTTTTGCAAACATTCTCAATGCTTTGACGATCGTGTATTTTTTTTTTCTTTTTTTCATTATTGAATCAAAAATATATTTACAATTTCCGTATTTTTTAACGATAATTGTTTTTTTTTTCTATCTCGTCTGTTTTCGATAGATATTTGGATTAATCGCCGAGAGAGTTTGTAAAATCGTTATCGTGAACAATTTTTTTTGTTTTTTTTTTTTTTTTTTCAAGCTTTTTTACCCCTCAGCGTGGTGCAATTGATGGCGTTTACAGGGTCAGAAACTAGGACACTCAATTTGGGACCTTTTCATTATCAACTGGATATTGGTCTTCCTTCTACCTCCCCCCCCCCCCTCTCCTCCTCCTCCTCTTCGCCGCCCCACCTCGTTCTCGGTAAAATCGTCGATGGGCCCATACCAGCGTAGACCATTTTGCTAACAGGTCTATCGATGTCCGATGAAGAGCCCGCAGAGGTTTAATTACTCGGGATTCGAGAGTGATTCGACGTCAGTCGTAGATATATACAATATGGAGAGAGAGAGGGAGAGAGAGGTGGGGGGGAGAGAGAGAGAGAGAGAGAGAGAGAGAGAGAGAGAGAGAGAGAGAGAGAGAGAGAGAGAGAGAGAGAGAGAGAGAGAGAGAGAGAGAGAGAAGCAAAAAAGAAGCGTCGAGAGGATAAAATGTAAGGGACGTTGAGGGAAAAAAAAAGGAAGAAAAAAAATTCTCGAGTTTCGTGCTTACTCCTCGATATTGGTGAGAAAATCAACGAAATCGTCGACGGATATATCCAGTGTCGTATTCTCGTTTCAATGGGAACATCCCTTGTCACAATAGAAGGCACCAGCTATGTCGTCGGATCGTGGAAAAGAGATTGAAATTTCATTAGTTCTGATCGTCGAGATGAAAAGTGTCTAGACGAGACGAACGATGGCATTGATGCTGATCAAATGTCTCTCTCTCTCTCTCTCTCTCTCTCTCTGTCTCTCATCCCATTTCTCTATATCATCTCCACTTCCTATATATATATATATATATATTAGTACATTTTTATTCTCTCTCTTGTGTATATATAAAAAACATTAAATAAAAGTTCAAAGGTCAAGTTAATCTTTTTCGAAGGATATTCTGCAATTTTTTATCAACCCAAAGTGTCATTTATAGGTACAATTAGTATGTGAAAAAATGATGGAATTCTCACGTGCACATATAAACTTGAGTGTCTTAAATTTAACGAAAAAAAAAAAAAAATTGTGATTAATTATACTCGACCGTGAGCGACGAAAAAGAAATTCTTATATATATATATATATATATATATATGTATATATATAGAAAAGTGATTAATACTCATAATTATTTTTATGATTCGAGTCGACTCTCATGACTAGAATCATTGGCTCTCGCCCTCGTTGATTAATATTTCTCCTCCAATTTTATATTACCTTTTCGTTCGCCCCCTCACAACATTTTTAGGCTTATCGAAAAAAAAAGAAAAATATATATATATATATATCGTCAACCCAGCTCGTGCTCAAATGCGTCACTTCAATCATGAGAAAAAAGCCTTTCCGTGTTTCTCGCACCATAAATAGTTACGACCATTAAAGAAGCATTAAAAAAAAAATATATAAAAAAAAAAATTTCCATCACCATTATGGAAGTTTAATTACCGCTATCGGTTAATTTTAATCTCTCTTTGAATATTTTACAACAGATCTTTGAATGTCATCCAGATGTCACGAATCGCCACAGGAGGTCTTTTGAAAGTCAAAGTCAAGCCAATGAGAAAGATCTTAAACTGCAAGTGCGTATGGTCAATCTTTCTTCTTTCCGCTCGATAAATTATCATTACTATTCACAATACTCTTGGAGCGAGTAGAAAAATATTCTCACCACTACAACGAATAATAATAATAATAATAATGATAACTTCAGACCACACGATATATCGATAAAATTGGCGCTTTGCAAGCGAGAAGTTAATTAAGCTTATCGGTAGATCGTGACCTTTGGAAAGTTTTAGGTGTCATCCTGGGAGAGGTCTGTAAATTGAGCTCACTGCGATATATATATATATATAGATATATAGAACACAAGAACGATTATTCTCTTTGGACTATAAATACAAAAAGTCTTCGAAGCGCTATCTATAAACGATAAAGAGATTCTATTTTCTTTAGACAATGACCGTGGCACGCAATCTTGTGGCCTATCGATATAAATACCGAGATAAATCTTTGCGACTCTTTCGTCTCTGTGTATAATAATCAACGAACGATACGTAAGCCATGTCGATGCTGGAGGGCTCGATGACTTTCAGAACACGAGAGAGAGAGAGAGTTGAACAATTCTCAGCGCCACGAACGATCGATCGTCATCATCATCATCATCATCATTATCTTTGAGATCGAAGGCTAATCTTTCGCTCCTTAACGAGAGTTTCAATTCAAACTATCTCGTGATATCGTCTCGAGCGTCATAATCGAGTGGAAAATTATTCGAAAGAATTATCGAACGAAATAATAATAATAATTTCTTCAAAAATAATTAATATTAAATAATAATTATCATTATTATTCAATTATTTACAATTATTTTTTATAACTTTTACTTTTTATGAAATAAATTTCAATTCATAGATCGATTAATCCCTGAAAATAAGGATCAAGGGTAGTTTTCGTAACAAGGGATGAATATATATTTCAGATTGATTCGAGTTAACTCAAATGGGGACTGTCGATATTGTGCAAAATGGAAAGACGAGAAGATAACTTTTCTGGTGGATTTTTATGTAGTACGTACTAGTGCTGTAATATCCCCCCCCCCAGTGCTGTGATATCCCCCCCCAGTGCTGTGATATCCCCCCCCAGTGCTGTGATATCCCCTCCCCCAGTGCTGTGATTTCCCCCCAGCCCTGTGATACTCCCCCCCCCCAGTGATGTGATATCCCCCCCCCCCAGTGCTGTGATATTCTCCCCTCCCCCTGTGCTGTGATATTCCCCCCACATCCATGTGATATTCTCCCCCCCCCCCCAGTGCTGTGATATTCCCCCCGCAGCCATGTGATATTCTCCCCCCCCCCAGTGCTGTGATATTCTCCCCTCCCCCACAGCCATGTGATATTCCCCCCACAGCCATGTGATATTCTCCCCCCCCCAGTGCTGTGATATTCCCCCCGCAGCCATGTGATATTCCCCCCCCCCCAGTGCTGTGATATCCCCCACACAGTCCTAGCATGATATTCCCCCCCCCCCCCCCCCCCTCCACAATGCTAGGTGATATTCTCTACTACTCGTCACCACATCGAACGAATTACGTCACAAATTTATTGGATTAATCTCGTAGTACGACCGGACTAAAGCTCGGTCGGGATCAACGGAAAAGTGAGAATTTATATATATATATAGACGAGGAGGAGGAGGAGAGTTGGAGAAAGGAGAGAACGAGCGCACGAGCTTCAAACTCCTAGACGTGAGAAAGAGTTAGAGAGAGAGAGAGAGAGAGAGATGTGGAACTGTTGGAGGGCGAGACCACATTTCATTGTCTCGCCGCACACGCACACACACAAAAGTTACTCGTCACAGAACAATATATATGTTTGGGTTACCTCAGAGAAACGCCGGAGAGTTCTGATGTGTTCTCTCGTAATTTGTTTTACTAATGTGTGTGTGTGTGTGTGTGTGTGTGGCGGTCACAACGTTGCCGAGTCCCGCATGGCTCAATGCCTGGACCAACTAAAGTTTTTAATAAAGAAAAACAAGAAAAAGTGAGCGAGAGAGAGAAGGAGAGAGAGATGTGGACGAGGGAGGGAGGGAGAGAGAAAAAACTGCCATTTGTCAATTCTACGTGACGGACGTCTCGTGGTTGGTAAACGAAAAGATCTCTCTCTCTCTCTCTCTCTCTCTCTCTCTCCCTCGTTGTCTATACAGCAAGAAAAAAAGATGCAGGGAAAGAGACAAATTGACTCGTATAGAGAAAAGCCTGAGAGAGCCATCTAGCGGTATAACAATCATAATTAACCGTTTTATTAATAACGTGGAGTGAGGAAAACGGTAAGTCCACCAACCAGCTGACCAGCGTTAATTCCACACAAGCACGTAAAAGAGGAAGCAAAATGTAAAATTAAAAACTCGAATGGAATTTTGTTACACAAACGTGGACCTTGGATGGATTTTGGAAACGGACATTGCTCGTTAGAATGAAAACGATTCTCCCTGTGCGTAAATAATAAAGTTATAAAATTTTCAATTTTTATATTAAAATACTTCTTAGTTTTTAATATTTTTGGGCTAAAATATTTTATTTATAATAGCGATGAAAATTGGTCAGAAATAGGGACAATAATTTATAAAAAAAAAAATACATATATATTTATTTATCTCTCGATAAAGAGAGATTGAAAATTTCTCGAGCAACGCTGTACTTTTATTTTTATTTATTTTTATGGGCGCGAATGGCATGCCTGGAAGCTGCTGCCACTTTTACTCACCGGATTTGCCAATCCCAGCGCTCGCTCACTTGGTAATCCTATCAGCGAGCAGGCCGTCGTGATAAGTTGCCTTTAGTGGCGAAGTAGCCTTTTGCTCGTTTCTCTCCCTCCCTCTCGCCCTCTCTCTCTCTCCCCCAATATAGTTACGCAAGACACACGAGACGTGGCACAGAACCGTTCGCGGCAATTATCGTTCACAGCAGCGAGAGAAGAGTGAAGAAACGTTAAGTGAGAAGCCGCGCGAGTTAGTGCAGCAGAGTAAGAAAGAGAGAAACAGAGAGAGGAAAAAAAATCTACCGGCAAGTCTCTGTGTTGTCTATTATAGTAATTCGACTTTCAAAAACTTTCTGTCCCACTCTGTTTAGTGTTGAGTTAACGAGGCCTGTGCATCCACGAGGTCAAACCAAAAGGGAATAATGTCGCTTGTCCATACAAAAAAGAGAGAGGGAGGGGGAGAAGGATAAGAAGAGGGGCGGGGGGTGAGAGCGTAGAGAGGAAATTTCGTATTGGCTTGTCCCTCACTTCTAGTTTCTTCACTTCTCTCTCTCTCTCTCTGTCTATCTCCTTAAACGATTTACCGCATTGCTAACCAAGTTTCGAAATTTAGTATACACACAGAGGCAACTAAAAATGGTCCACATGAGTTTTGGCATCAGCGAGAAAAGATCTGAGAATGGCAGGCTGGTTGACGATGATGAGATGTTTACGATGAGCATTTCTCTTCACGGCTAGTTGGGCTAATTGCTACCTAACCACCGGACCGTTTTTAGCTGTTATATTCGTCGAGTTAACTCCGTTACATTCTATAGACGGTCGAAGAATTAAGGATTTAAAAAAAAAGAAAAGAAAAAAAAAGGAACGTCTTATGGCGAAAGAGAAAAATAATTAAGGAAGACTCGAGCTTGGTGTAGTCTGACCCAAATTCTTTTAGTCTAGAAAGCACACGATTCGTCGTCATCATCGTGTGTCTCGTGTCGTATAGCCTCGAAAGTGGTTTAGTCACGCGAAAGTCAAAAAGGTTCCATATTACTCTGATGTGTTTCGTGGCACGAGCCAGAAAAAAAGAGCCACTTATGTACATATATATGTATGTGTGTGTATATATACGTGCAACGAAGCAAAGAGCATTGTTAAGCTGATCGATTATCGACTATCCTTTTTTTTTATTTTTTTTTCCCACCAACCATTCACCTGTTTTTGTTGTCTCTCTGATTGAACTAGAGTTTAGACTTGGTCTGACCAAAAAGTCTGTCACGCCAAGGGCAGATCAGCCTTCGGGCATTCACCGATCGCCTTTTACCATCCTTTCGTTTTTCAGGCTTTCTTTCTCGAGTTTAGAAAATTCGAGGAAAGAGGGAATGAAGGATAGAACAATCGCTCTAGGGAATGCTCTGTGGCAGAATCCGGAAATGGAAAGAGGAAAGATCTTATTTACTTTATAACGCGAGGATAGAGAAAAAAAAAAATCGTCTGCTATAGATAGTTGCTGGTATGGGTTAAAGCCAAGATCTACCGAGGCACACCTTCGTCGACCATGCGTTAAATTTCACCAGGGAATTGTGCTCTTTTTCTTATTCGCTCTTTCTTTTTCCATGGGTTTTCTTTGAGCGCTTCTGTACCAGCTCGCCTCGAGCTCACGCGAGTCTTCACGATGCAGGAAAAAGAAGGAGATCAAGACGAGAAAGATGAGAGAAGCTTCGATGAAAGACCCCTGAACCTCTCCGATAAAGGAGCACACATAGATACGAGTGCATTATCTGTCTGTATATATATGTGTGTATATATATATATATGTGTATATTTGCACATATATATGTATATATAAAGCTATATGTACAACAGAAAGGTTCAATTTCATCGCCAGAGACAGAGTAACGTCTCACTGTTTTTCTCAGCACGAAATCAAGACGCCAACATTGCATTAAAAATTTCTGATTAAATGCGAGTGAACGAAAAAGAAAGATCATTGCACCATTTTTTTTTTAATTTTTTTTTTGTGATATTAAAAATACAATATTATTTCCAACACACGCAAAATTCAATTGAAATAAAAATTTTAATTACAAAGATGCATTTTTTTTTTCTCATTTTTCTTCAATTAAAAAAAAATACCTCGAGTTTATAGAAATATAATAGAAGATTAAAACTTGACCTGCCTACAATTCGTATCTGCCTATTTCTACCGAAACGATCTTTAACCCTCTACGGACTGCGCATAATTTTTTTTTTTCTCGAGAGATTTTTGAATTATCTCCTTATAAAAATATTGATTTTCGGGTCAAATGTGACTGAAGTATTTTTGGGGTGTTGGCTACAAGCCACGTGAGGGTTCACGGATTCTTTTTTCACGTCAGTCGTTACTCACGGGTTGAAATAAAAATTATATATATATATATATTTTTTTTTTT
Source organism: Dyspetes luteomarginatus (assembly GCA_963669185.1). Taxonomy (NCBI): domain Eukaryota; kingdom Metazoa; phylum Arthropoda; class Insecta; order Hymenoptera; family Ichneumonidae; genus Dyspetes; species Dyspetes luteomarginatus. The sequence continues at coordinate 2,482 of CAVLGY010000014.1, read as the reverse complement.
ACAATTTAATGGAATTAATGGTGAATTTAATTTGGGAAATAATAAATAAAATAATATTACAGGAAAAATCGTAAAGTCGAGTGACGAGAGAGATAAACATTGCAAAATTTTTAATCAAACGTTAAAAAAAAAAAAAAAAAAAAAAAAAACTATCATTTGATCGGCCAGAGTAAATTTACTGTTAAGGTCAAGTTGTTCTTCTCGACTGCCACTTTGATCTCGTGTCGATAATCATATCCCAGCTACAGTTTCCTCTGTGAGGATGAAAAAAAAAAAAAAATTAATGGCTCATCTCGTCGAGCCTCCTCCAATCAGAGGATGGCACTTTTTTTTTTTCTACACGCTGTGATGGCGGTTAAAAAAAAAAAGGGGGGAGGGCCTGTATGCTGCCAGCTTTATCTTTCGCACACTCGGGCAAAGAGCACACACGAGAGGAAAGGGCGGGGGAAGGAAGTGGAGAGATAGCAAAGGAGACTCTCAGCCGTGCTATATATACGTACCGTATAGCCCGCGCGGGAGGGCTGATAAAAAAAATGCGGCTGCTCGTTATCAACATGCAGGTACCCTTACTCTCTCTCTTGCCCTCCTCCTCTCTCTCTCTCTTTCTCTCTCTCTCTCTCTCTCTCTCTCTCTCTCTCTCTCTCTCTCTCTCTCTCTCTCTTTCTCTCTCTTGCCCCCTCCCCTCTCTCTCTCTCTCTCTTGCCCCCTCCCCTCTCTCTTGCCACCCACCCCTCTCGCTCTCACTCACTCTCTCTCTCACTCTTGCCCCCTCTGGCTCTCTCTCTCTCTTTCTCTCTCGTGGACGATCCTCTTGGCTTCCTCGGGAGCCAAACTCTCTCATCGCTGAGCTTCTGGCTCTAGACTACACGTATATCCCATCCTATCATATATCCTATGTATTATATAGTGTATTATATATATATATATATATATATATATATATATATATAGTGTATTGTATATATATACTAGATAAATATATATATACCAGATACACATGTATGGCAGTGATAAGGAGGACCACGAGGTCTACCGAGGGAGAGAACTCGACTGTACCTATCTATGAGAGTTGTGAGATAGTTGGCCCGAAGGTTCTACGGTCTCTGCACATCATGTTACCGCATATATACTATGCAGTCGTATGATTTCTTGTTGACGTACACATTGGCCCCCTAACTTGCGGGCCTTGTACATACAACGCCAACACATACAACGTTACATAAACATATACCATGTATATATGTATATAATAATAATAATAATAATAATAAACAGTGTTGTATCTCATCTCTTGTGGTATGACGAATTATGCCGGATTCTGTGACAAGAAATATTTTCCCGCAAGAGATATTTTATGGATTAATTTATTTCCAATCGGCATCTAATTTTATGATGCTGGAAAACATACGAATTGATAAAAAAATAATAACATAAAAATCGATTAATGATTATAATTAAAAAAAATGATTTTGATATTGATGGGAAAATATTGAGTTTGATTGGAAATTTTATCTCATTAGGGAGGATAAATAATAAATTAAATAATATCTTTTAATTGACTTGCTTGTGAATTATTATTTTAAAAAATCAATATTTTTCATTATGGAAATATAACTAGTGACTTTATTACAATTTAAATTTGTAGCTTATATTATTTATGTCAGAGGTCAAAAAATTGGCTTTTATATTTTATCGAAATAATTGTCAATTGTAATAAAAATTATTCATATATATATATATCTAGCAGACTTTATTATCTTCTTACACGCTTCTTACACCTTATATATATATATATATACTTTTTATATATCAGAGCCGAGAATTTTGAGATCTTAATTATAGAATCTGATATATAATTGTGAAATGACGATTGGAATTTTTATGCCCTGTGGCTCATCTTATCGGAACAGTAGTCGTGTTTTCGTATGTACACAATGACTCTGTATACAGACTCATGTGTCTCTGTAATATATTATCGGGCCAGTACAAAGGTTGAATTTCTAATGAGAAAGAAATGACGACACATAACGCTAGGGGAGGACAGGGCGGGGGGGGGCAGAGGGGTCAGAGGGGGCAAAAGAGAGATTTGAGATATCTGACTAGAAAAGTGCTCAAATAATTTCATAGTCATTGTTCACGAGTGATGGTGGCCGCCGAATGCGCGGGTGTTCATCATTTTCATATTACAAGATACGAATGGGACGAGAAAAGGGAGATGGAAAAAGAGAAAGACTGGCGCAGTGGGCAAACAGCTATCCAATCGTGAATATATAAAATTTCCCGATACAATCTATAATGCAACTTTGTATTATATATATATATACCATTCTCGTTCTCATATCTGTCCAATCATTGAACCAGACAGATCTGAGGCAGTCTGAGTAACCTATATCGTGAAATGAATAAGGCAGCCAACAATAAAGAGTCAGAAGGCCGAAAGTTTCATGAAAATTAACGGTGCACATGGTTGAAGGATTTTACG
>CAVLGY010000013.1:0-15000 GCA_963669185.1 Dyspetes luteomarginatus | reverse complement strand
TCTTTATCTCCCGGTCTTTTCCTCGTAGTCGGGAGAGTTTACCCTATGAGAGTGAATGTAAAGTGGATTTTTTGTGTATATACAGATATAGAGAGACGGAGAGAGAGAGAGACACGAGTTTACAAACACTCGATACACCTGATGACATTGAAAGGTTCTTTGTAACGAGACTGAGCGAGAGAAAGAGTCTCTCTCTCTCTCTCTCTCTCGCTCTCTCTCTCTCTCTCTCTCTCTCTGTACGGCGACTATATATATATATAACGTTTGCCTACATGACGAGGTTAACGTGTGTATAGGGTCGACTTACATCTCGTATACTCTCATACTGTATAAACGATGTTTTTCCACGTGCTTATCGCTATCGTTTTCGCGTTTAGATTATGGACCGGAGTTTCATCCACATAAAATTTTTCTCTCTTTTTCGTCCCCATTTTTCCTTTACAGATTTTTCCCTCCTTTTTTTTGGCCTCACCTTGTACTCAAGTGTCATGCGAATGGCTTCGTTTTTTTTTTTTTCACACTGACAACGAGAGAGCATCAAGCACGAACGAAAAAAAATAATTCTCTCTACCACGTGGCTAAAAATCATAAAATTATGAAAAAAAAAGAATTTCTCCATTTATCTCATTTGTATTAATTTTTTTTCCAAATTTTACTAAGAATTTGTGGAATTTTTTTTTTATCAATCGGATTATTATTATTATTATTTTTTTAAATCAATTCACGATAATAATTTTGTAATAATGAAAAATATCAGTGGCTCTTTATTGGAAAGGACAAATTTTCCTCATTTATTCATTAATTTATTCGCACAAAGTTGACTCTCCGTCTTGTGATGATGAAAAAAAATATTAATCTTTCACATTCGGCTGGAGTGAACGAATGAGGGCAAAAGGTATCACACGTGGAACGCGAGAAGAGAGAGAGAGAGAGAGAGAGAGAGAGAGAGAGAGAGAGAGAGAGAGAGAGAGAGAGCGAGAAAGAGAGCGAGAGAGAGGCAGGCAAAAAGGTAAAAAGGTGACGCCGGACCCGAGGGAAATCCACCTGCTTGTCAGGAAAACGAGAATAGTATTCTGATGCTGAAGCGAAATAAGTTTCGCATCAGCGAAAGAGCACACCAGCCAGAATAACACTTTTCCACCTGCAATATAATTTTTGGTCCTCTCGACGAGCTCAAAACGTCGAGAGAAAAGAGAATAAAGAGAATGAGAGTGGGGGGGATACGCGAACACGCGGAGGTTCAGTAGGCCAGAAAATCAGAGGTGGGAGTGAGAGAGGGAGAGGGAGAAGCACCGAGCGCCGCGGCGGTGGTGGGGGTAGAAGAGCGAGCGAAAGAGAAAAAGCGCGAGAGTGGGGGGGCGAAAGAGAAAAAGCGAGAGAGGGGGGCGAAAGAGAAAAAGCGAGAGAGGGGGGCGAAAGAGAGAGAGAGAGAAAAAGCGAGCGAGCGGTCGAGAGGCGTGGGGAGTGGGGGAAGCATAGCAATCGTCCCGCTTCATATTTATTTCACGAGACCATCTCTCGGCTCGTACCGAGCTCGGGGGGTGGCTCGACACTTGACTATCCGCACACGGTGTTGGATTTTAACCAAGCAGACCTGAGAACTGGATAGGAACCAGGAACGAAATCACCAATTTTTCTGCCTCTCCAGCATTCGCAGAGACTCAAAAATTTATTCTCTTATTCATTCCTGAATTATTCATCCAGCTTTTTTGTTTTTCTCTTTTCTTTTTCATATTCTCTCACCTTTTTCACCCTGAAACTCTCACATATCCTTGGATTAATGAAAATTTAATGGCGAATGAGGTGAATACGAGACATACATCTGCTGGTCTTGGCGCCATTTTTTTTTTTTATCTCGCATTTTATTCTCATTATTTCGCCATTTTATTTCGAAATTGTTTATTGTTAATTTATTTAAATTGACCTTAGACTTATTTATTTTTTTTGCCTTAGCTTGAAATTGGCCTGGGACACTTTTTTTCCCAGTTATCCTTTCTAAGGATAATTGGAAAAAAATATTTTTTTTCACACAATTCACAAATTGCTATTTAAAAAAAAATACGTTTGACTCCACCTGTTAAAACTGACCCACGCAATATTATTCACATCCGCCCTGCACGGCTTCCGGCTCGGCTAAATAGACGATGAATCGATTTTTATTTAAAAAAAAGAAAAAAAATCTGGCAAGTGGCCACTTTGGGCGTGCACAGCCTCCTCGAACGAAACTACCTCAAGGCGTTACACGATCATGAGTCAAATCGCACATATATAAACTAGCTGAGATTTTGAATGCCAGAAATTCGCCCAATCTTCGTTGTAAATAACACACACGCGCGCACACACACATATATATATATATATATATATAAGAAAATTTATTTTACGATTTCATGAATGACCTCAATGACAAATATTTTAATATCTATATATTTTTTTATTTCTTTTTGCAGGACGTTTTGCACACAATCAGTGCACCAAGCGGCCAAGTTCAACGTATCGTAATATTCAAGAAGAACGGAGTTCAAGCCATGGTCGAATATCCTTTTTTAATGCAAAAAAAAAAAAAAAAAAAAAAAAATCAAAGATAGAAAATGAAAATGCAAAAAAAATTATAGCGGTAAGATCGTTTGAAAATTTTATCTCAACATTGATCTTTATATCGATACATCCGGATTATCCGGAGCGTAGCGGCAATAAGAATCGAAGAATTTGCCGATTGAATTTGGATAAGCCGGCGAATATCTTGTATCCGTTGGTGAACTACCAACGGATCTCGCCCCCGTTTCTTCACTCTCGTATCTCCTCGGAATTCACAAAATGGCGCCAAAGTCGGAAATTTAAATATTCGACGCTGAATAATTAAAATAAAATGAGACAGAGACGTAAATACATATTGAGACTAAAAATTTACTCTTTTCAATGTAACAGGCACGGAAATGTCTCGTTTAATAATTTTATTAAATTCTCAAAATGGCGCCAAAGTCGGAAATTTAAATATTAGGCGCTGAATAATTAAGATAAAATGAGACAGAGACGTAAATACATATTGAGACTAAAAATTTACTCTTTTCAATGTAACAGGCACGGAAATTTCTCGTTTTATAATTTTATTAAATTCTCAAAATGGCGCGAAAGTTGGCAATTTAAATATTTGACGCTGAATAATTAAGATAAAATGAGACAGAGACGTAAATACATATTGAGACTAAAAATTGACTCTTTTCAATGTAACAGGCACGGAAATTTCTCGTTTTACAATTTTATTAAATTCTCAAAATGGCGCGAATAATTAAAATAAAATGAGACAGAGACGTAAATATATATTGAGAATAAAAGTAAAATTTTATCTTGTCAGTGTAATAGCTACGGAAATGTCTCGGTTTCATAGTATTCTGTAATTATAACGAGCAATGTGACTCTGAAAGGAAATCGTTTGCTCGCAAAACTTTACTCAATTAACTTACTGTGCAGAACTGGCTCAACGGAATTGACATTGTAGCGTGTCCTCTGCTCGTGTCGCGTGTCTTCTATTCTCTCTCCCCCCTCTCTCTCCTTCTTTCTTTCTCTCTCTCTCTCTCTCTCTCTCCTTCTCTCTCTCTCTCTCTCTCTCTCTCTCTCTCTCTCTCTCTCTCTCTCTCTCTCTCTCTCTCTCTCTCTCTCTCTCTCTCTCTCTCTCTCTCTCTCTCTCTCTCTCTCTCTCTCTCTCTCTCTCTCTCTCTCTCTCTCTCTCTCTCCCTCTTCCTCTTCCTCTCTCTTTCTCTCGATTTTATTGTCCTATGCGAGAAATGCACGAGAGCGATTTGATTCCATTTTGTATTAAACAGCCTTAACCTCTGACATGCAATATCGTTTAATAAAACGGAAATACGCGCGGTTCACACGTTAATTTATAATCATTTACTAAAATAAGAAAAAAAAACAAAAACGATTTTCATTCGAAAAATATCTCGTAAAATTTTATTATTTAACTTTTGTGAAATATTTATCATCTTCATTCGGTGAATTCTTCGATATTTCTCGCTTCTCTCTTGGAATATTTATTTATACTCTTCGATCTTACTCTTGTGCTATTTCAATTTTTTTTTTTTTTTTTTTTTTTTTTTCTCTCGTCTATAAATCCTTAACTGAATTATTTGAATCTTCACGTTTGACTCGATCGACTCGGCAACTCGGGCCAAAGAGGCACTCCATGGAATGGACATTTATTCAGGATGTTGCACATTGAAAATTGACTTTGCAAAGGTGAGTGCTTTACTCCATTTTGTTTTTCTCTTCTTTTACTCCTTTTACCATTTTTTTATTTTTTTTATTTAAATTTATTTTTACTTTTTTTTACATCCCTTTTGAAGGTCATTCGTTGCTTTTCATCCTCGGCGATGCTTTTATCAATATATATACATATATATATATATATATATACATATATATATATATACACATGCACGCAGACACAAGAAAGCGTAAACGCCCTTAAGCTTTTTGGACACGCGACATATATATATATATATATATATATATATATATATATATAGAAGAAAGCTTAAGGGCGTATGGGCTCTTTTGTGAGCGTGAAATATGCACCCTTAACTATTTTTTGGGCACACGATATGTCTGTGTATATAACGTATGGGATGGAGTGTGGAGTACTTTGGTTGAGTGACACTCGTCGAATTTGAGAGCAAGAGAGATTTTGGAGATCAGGTCGAATATTCGCACAGGGCTCTTGAAGCTCTGGGTGACTCGAACCTTTTCCCCTTTGCCAACAATCTCGTCCTCTTGCTCTTCTCTCTTGCTTTTCTCCCCCCCCCCCCCTCTCTCTCTCTCTCTCTCTCTCTCTCTTTTTTTTCTTTCTTTATAGTGCATCTACTCTATCTCCACTTTCCACTTTACCTTCATCCTGACTTGAAAATTTATTCGAGAATCGTGTCCCAAAGAATTCTCCATTTTATCTCCCATCTCATCTTTCTCTCTCTCTCTCTCTCTCTCTCTCTTTCTCTTTCTCGAGATGTAATCGGCACGAAAAAATCACTCTTAAAAAAATTTGAAACCCTTCCCTACTTTCGTTCAATTGATTCAATTTAATTTGACAAATGTGGCCAAACAGTCCAAATATAAAACAATAAAAATATATCTGCGTATAATAAATCTTTTTCTATAGGTAATTTAAGAGTTTGGTGATTTTTCACGATTTTTTTTTTGAATGCAAATTATATATATATAACTTAAAAAAGTTATTTTCATATATATATATATTAAAATAACTTTTTTAAGTTATTTTTCGTAAAAAAAATAAAATAAATCAAACGAAAATTCCTCCAACGTGAATTCCATTCCAGTGAAATATTTTTCCACGTAATACTTTTCCTTAGTTATCTCGATCGCGTTTGCTGTCCAGTCTCGACCGATAATATCTTTCGACTTTGAGGATGAGTTTTTATTTATTCGTTCTGGTCTCTTTGTGTACACATGTAAGCGTATTATTATTATTATTATTATTATTTTAAATATTATTATTATTATCATTATCATGGCCTCCCTTGGAAATGACCTTTTTCACGAGTGCACTCGCTTAGATTAATACGAAATCAGGATTGAAGCGAGTTAAAGCGAATGCATGGAGAAGCCTCGGCCAGTTTTTTCGTTTGTGTACAGTTCGTGTCGACTCTTTTTGCGTGGATTCGTGTGTGTATGCCGAGTCTCTTTGTGTCTATTTCACGTATGCGTCGATTCTTTTTTGCGTGTGTTGTTGTTGGTATGTGCGCGTGTGTATCGAACGGGGGTGTGTGTCGGTCGTTTCGCCTCCTCGTTTACTCTGAGCTACCAAGATAAACAGCTGATCGATATCGCGGGAGTTCCCGACGAGCTTCCGTGACATATACCATGCCGAATAAAATGAACGAAGGAGAAAATTTGAGGGGTAGCGGCGAAGCAAAGACGATCAATATCGCGTGTCTCGGAGAAAAAAAAAAAAAAACATTGCTAATATTAGAAAGAAAAAAAAAATTGAAGAGAGAAAAGAAAAAACTTTCCATTTTTCTAAATTATTATTTTTCAAGCTGCCTGCGGCGACATGAGAAGAATACAAAGAGAACTCAGTTGTGATTGGCTTGACGATAAAATATCGCAAATTTAACCTTTTGAGCTTTTCAAAAATTAATTTGTCCATCCGAGGAAAAAAAAAATTGTCCATTCGCGTAAATTTTTTCGAGCCATCATTATTTTTTGAGCCGTCGTGAGAAGTCTCAAAGAGAGTTCAATTCTCATAGGCTTGACGATAAAATATCGCAAATCTGAGCTTTTGAGCTTTTCAAAAATTAATTTGTCCACCGAGGAAAAAATAAATCATCGCTGATATTAGGAGAGAAAAAAAATTGTCCATTCGCGTAAATAATTATTTCTTCGAGCATAGCGTGATGAGAAGAACACAAAGAGAGAGAACGAGGGAGAGACTCGCGGTAGGCTTGACGATAAAATGTGGCAAATCTGAGCTTTTGAGCTTTTCAAAAATTAATTTGTCCATCGAGGAAAAAAAAAATTGTCCATTCGCGTAAATTATTATTTTTTCGAGCCTTCATTATTTTTTGAGCCATAATTATTTCTTCGAGCATAGCGTGATGAGAAGAACACAAAGAGAGAGAACGAGGGAGAGACTCGCGGCAGGCTTGACCATAAAATATCGCAAATCTAAACTTTTGAGCTTTTGAGCTTTTAATAGATTGATTAATTTGGTCGTCGAGTTTTCTCTCTAAACTCTCACGTCTAATTAATTTAATTTAAATGTGTCTGATGTATGAGAAATTTTTCGAATTTTTCGCAGATGTGTGCAAGTGCGTGTGTGTGTGTGTGTGGATGAGATATAGAGAGGCAGTAGAGCGAGTCTATTTCGATGTCAGGTCGGGCGAGAAATTCACGCTTTAGCGTGACGTCCGAGACAAACGATCAGGCGGCGACTCTCTCTTATTCGAGCCCTTGCGGCTTCATCGTCGTGGTGGTGTCGTCGTGGTCGCCATCGTCGTTGTAGTTTCGGTAGTCGTCGAGCTTATAATTTCTTCCCAAAAGGTCATCGATGTATACAAACTTTCAGCATTGACTAACCTTAATGTCAAATTAATGTCCTTCAAAGTCCCCACAAAGAGAGAATAAAAAATAAATTGAAATATATTTTCGACACATTCAATTTTTCGTTGCCTCAAAGCAAAAATTGACAATATACTTTGCATTTTCTTCAATAAATCCTTTTCCTACCATTTTCGACAAATTCATTTTAATATAATTTAATTATCAAAGAATAATCAATAATTGGCCAGATAAATTTAATCGACCGGACACGAGATATATTTTTACATACGAAAATAAAAATCAACGAAATTAAAATATCGCATAAAACATATGAAATAATGGAAAATTCAAAGTGTCGAAAATATTTCCCAATATTATATATTATCAATTCTTTATATTCTCAGACGGTCCCTTATATTTTCCTTTTTAATATATTTCGGATCTACATATTCCTCCACCCTCAAATATATTTAAGCATAATTCCGGGTGGCAGAATATTTAAACCACGTCACATACTATGATAAGCTATGCTATGATATATAGTATAGTTTCATATACTATACTATACATATACTATGATTGTATATGAACCCCAATTCAGCCTTAATATTAAATACTAACTGCATACATATATATATTGGAATTTAGATTAGTGCTTTGTTTTTTTTCAATTTCTCATCTTCCACGACAATTTGATATTCAAAAAGAAAAAATGGCGGCTCGTACGTGAGTTTCACGTCTAATTAAATTAACGATCGATTTGGCGGTCTAGCCTAGACCACAGGGAGACGTTAACGAGAAAGAGAAAGAGAGAGAAGGATGAGGATAAAAGAGGGTAAAAAACAAAAGAGAAGGTAGATCGAAACTTGTGCGGAGAGCAAATAAGTCCCGTTGGGAATTCCAACGACGAAAACTTTGGCATTCGATCAGCCACACTGCTACGTACATTCATGGATATCCGCTCTCCCTCTCTCTCTCTCTCTTTCTCTCCCTCGCCACATTGCGAGGGGCAAAGAAAGCACATAGAGAGTCGCGGCGACTACATATATATACACACACACATATATACATACATACATATATACATATATATATATATATATATATATATATATATATATATATATATATATATATATATATATATATATATATATACATATATATATTAGAATCAAAGACACGTAACGCCCGTTTCTATTCCGTGCTGTACAGTCTCGTCGATTCGCCCATTTTCTCTCTATCTACTAGCCAGATAAAAAGGATCAAAACTTTTTCGACAGTTTCATCACTTTTTTTCGCATTCCTAGGCTGCTCTCGATCATTTATCAGCATCGCCAAATTTCAAAGTCTAAATTTACTCTCGCAAGCTTTTCGGGTTTATCGATGATGATGATGATAATAATAATAATAATAATAATAATAATAGCAAAAATTTGTAATTGTTGTCACATTTATCATTTGATCATCAACAAAATGATGCATTAACTTTCATATCGATATAAGAAAAAATAATAATTTATTATTATTATTATATTTTGTCGTTATCAATTATTATGAAAAATCTCGTCGATTCGCGTGTTTTTTCTCTACATCAATCAATTAATTTAAAATCGCTTTGTCGTACTATTACTAATTAAAAGAAAACAAAAGATCAAAGTATTTCAGACAATTTGAACTCTTTGTTCGCCCTTTCTGGCTGCTCTCATTAATTCATCAGCGAGTTCAAAGTTTTCAATTCACTTTTTAACAAACTTTTTATGTTTATTTACAATTATTATATTGATAATGTTTAATTATCAGATTTAACGTTGTCAATAATATAATAATAATTCAAAGTCTCGAATTTACTTTTTAACAAACTTTTTATATTTATTTACAATTATTATATTGATAATTTTTAATTATCAGATTTAACGTTATCAATAATATAATAATAATTCAAAGTCTCGAATTTACTTTTTAACAAACTTTTTATGTTTATTTACAATTATAATATTGATAATTTTTAATTATCAGATTTAACGTTATCAATAATATAATAATAATTCAAAGTCTCGAATTTACTTTTTAACAAACTTTTTATGTTTATTTGCAATTATAATATTGATAATGTTTAATTATCAGATTTAACGCTATCAATAATATAATAGTAAATTGATGTATCGAAGGAACAAAAAATCGAATAGAAATTAACAAAAAAACGATATTTGAGCTAGCGCGAGAATTCTCTCGTTCGCTGCGCGCTCTATCTGACGTTTGCCAAACGACGCGCAAGTCGCGAACTATCGATCGCTCTTCTCATTCTCTCTTTCGCTTCGTTCTATTCGCTACGGAGAGACAGGACGAAGGCGACCGGATATAACATATATAGTACAATGTCCCGATCGTCGTCCACATTATATATATATATATATATATATATATATATATATATATATATATATATATATATATATATATATATAATGTGGCACATGTGTATTATATATATATATATCATACACGTGTCATGTGTATAAAAATTGCGATTAGAACGATTAGGCTGACGAGGGCACTCTCGCGTCTGACATTCCCCAAGGACGATTCTGCTTGTACACAAACATCCAGCATTTCCAGAGCGGCCAATACGAAAAAGAAAACAAAAAATCAACAGCAATGGTCACGACGGTCTAAAAAAAAACAAAAACAAAAAATCTTTATTTTCCGAGCTCTCGGATTCTTTTGTCTCCGTAACGGCGGTGAATGATGTATACGCGTACACTATTATTCTAAAGAGTCCGGAGCATTGCAATAAAACTCTCGAGGAAACGCTAATGTTTGTCCCACTGGAAATTCTGCCCTGAAACATTTTTCCTTTTCATCCCTCTTTCTTCTATTTTACCTCAATTTCTCTCTCTTTCTTTCTCTCTTTCTTTCTTTTTCGCTTTAATTTTTCTCTTTTATTCCACGTAATTTGCATTCAGGCAAACGAAGAAATGACCGAGAGAGAGCAGCTTTTGAGATATAAAATAAGGCCGAGCTTACGAGGCAATTCTCGTGGAGCAAAATTTTCTTTCAATGTTTTTTTTTTTTTTCATGTTTTGTTTAATCCTCAATGAGAGTTTTTTCTCTGCTCGCGCCATTTTGCCCGAGTGTGTGTGAGTTTTGAATTTTTTAATTTGCTCACTCGAATTTCTCCACCGCCCCCCCCCCCCTCTCTCTTCCTGCATTGGTCTAGACTCGAGTGTTTTGTGTTGTCTTTTTTTTCCACCCTCGCTCAAACCGCAAAACTAAACTTTTTTTTTTTTTTTTTTTTTTCGAGCGTGTTTTCTCGATGCGTTATTCGATGTAGAATGAGTGAGCTAAAAGGATCGCGTTGAATCATCAACGGAAATTTTCCTTTCATCACCCAAAGGAGAGAAAAAAAAATGAATTTCCCACATGACAATTTTGTTTGATAGTTTTTTCTCGCCTCAGTTTCACTCCCGTTGCACTCGATCCAATTTCCATTTTACACGAGTAAGAGCTTTTCTCAAGCTTCCATGTTGCCAAGTTTCAAATTAACTTTTCATTGTGAAACGAGCAAAAGGACCAAAAACTTTTTACCCCCTCCCTCTCTCTCTCTCTCTCTCTCTCTCTCTCTCTCCCATGACTGTCCTCGAATCCGCAATGTCTTTGAGAGATCAATTAATTGAATCTTCAAATATTAAATTAATTCCAAGACCATTCAAGACCCTCCAGCAATTATGCAGACCTTTCAGATATTAATTAGTGCGGGAGTTTCAATTAATTGGCTATAAATTTCTACATCCACTACATGAATTAAAAATAAGAGACTCGAGAAGATTTTTCATCCTCCATTTTGTATGTAGAATAGATTTTATATTTTTAGGAAAAGCCCGAAATGTGTACAAATTTTTCATTATTTCGACTGAGACGATTATTATATTTGTTTTAGGCGACGTTATGTTTATAATAATTCAGGAATGAGAGAGAGAGAGAGAGAGAGAGAGAGAGAGAGAGAGAAAAATGGACAGAGAAAGAGAGAAAGAGAGAAATGGACAGGAAGACACCTAAGCTTTGAATAAAGAGAAAGGACAGGAGCTTTCTCGTTTCCTGCTCTCGTGGGATATAGAATGTTTTGAATTGCAAATTACCAAGCACGAGAAAGAGAGAGAGAGAGAGAGGATGACGTGAAACGGAGAAACGAGATCTGACAGAATCGAGTTTTTCGTTCCATAAGTTTGACATGGAAACTCGACAGAGAAGATCGTGCAAGAGAGAGAGAGAGGGGGAGAGAGAGAGAGAGCGAATTATTGGAGAGTTGCAGACAATGCGAAAGAGGCACCTGCGCTCGCAAGTTTCGTTCAAGTTTATAGCGGCCATAGCGTTGAGTGAACTGATGAGAGAGAGAGAGAGAGAGAGAAACCGAGAAAAGGCAGAAAATAATAATGGACCATTTTCCACAAAAGTATCGTTATAAGATTTCCATTCACGGTTTATTCACGCATCCATGACACTTCCGCCATATATAAGTTTAACTCTTCGAGTCTTTTATATTTTTCATTACTCTGATATTAACTGTATATATATATAACATGGAAAAGTTGCATCGATGCCAGTCAGGATTAACAGAAAAAATTCTTTGCTTTAAATGTTTTATTTTATTTTTTATTTTTTCATAACGATGAAATGTAAGTTTGTTGATATTTTTCCTTTGCAATTTTTCGAATGAATATTCATAATATTCGCGGCATATAATATAATTAAAATTGTTAAAATGTCATCGTTAATTTTATAATTCGTTTACGTTTGTTCAACGTTGCTGGCCTCGATGAGATAAAAAAAATTCTTCAATGGTGAAAAATTATTTTTGTAATTTTTTTTGGGCTCGCATTATTATTATTTTACGTGACTCTTTTTTTCATCCGTTGGAGAAATTTCACGCGGCCACAATAGGCCACTTGATTTTCCAAGAATGTGCGCGTGTAGAGCTCCCCTGGAGGTCAGTGCGCGTTTGATGTCAACAGAGGACAAGTAGCGTGGTCTGGTTGAATTTTACGCGTCGATAATTTGCGCCATCGCGAACGAGAGAGAGAGAGAGAAAGAGAGAAAGAGAGGAAAACTGTTACGCGTCACTTCGACCGTGACTACTTAACGATCTGAATCAGAATTGTTCTCGGTTATTTTCGCCAATAATAGCAACCCGAGCTCGCCTCGTTTCAACAGAATTAGAAATACAAGAAAAAATTATTTTATCTTCTATTCGATTTTTTTGTTTTCTTTCACCTTGCCGGAGGTGTGTAACTTGACTGTGTCATCGCGGCGGAAATATTCGTCTGAATTACGTTTGCGTTGAGAACGACGAGAATCGCCAAGTTTCGACTGATATTGGAATTTTTCGTGAAAGTAACGGATTTTTTTTTTTTTTTTTTTTCTCCACCGATGCGAATTTACACTCTTGGATAAGGCTGGAGGAAAAAAATCGGGAAGTCCCATCACGTATCTTGGGGGCGAGAGAGAGAGAGAGAGAGAGAGAGAGAGAGAGAGAGAGAGAGAGAGAGAGAGAGAGAGAGAGAGAGAGAGAGAGAGAGAGAGAGAGAGAGAGAGAGAGAGAGAGAGAGAGAGAGAGAGAGAAAGAACGAAAGAAAGGGAGAGAGAGAGAGAGAGAAAGAGGGAATGAGAGAGAGAGAGAAAGAGGGAAAGAGAGAGAGAGAGAGAGAAAGAGGGAGAAGAATAGTTTTTGTTGGATCTGGAAGGCCAATGGCGTTCTCCCTCTCTCTCTCTCTCTCTCTCTCTCTCTCTCTCTCTCTCTCCCTCTTTCGTATCTATACAGTCGAATCAAACTCCACTCTGGAGAGTTGAGGTAAAACAAGAAAACGTTTCTACAGTGGATTTAAATTGTTGGCCAGCTCCTCGGAGAATTTTCTCGATAATAACGACGAGCAGCGAGAGATCGAACGTAACTTTTTTAGGCCACACGAAAGCTTCTCGAGCTTATTCTCCGGTCAATTTACCTGTTGGTCATTTTAGAAATTCACGTCAAGGTCATGTAAAAAATTCGTATGTGTGGCTACAAGTAAAGAAAAAAAAAAAAAAAATGGCTGCCATTTTTCCAACAATTGAAAGGAAAAAACCAAAAAAAAAATGCAATTCGCGTATAAAAGTGAGGCCTGAATTTAATTTCGTCTCAATTTTCATTTGCACGAAATTTCAAACAAACGAAATTTTAATGATTATTTTGAAAAAAATGTGACTGAATTTTGAATCAAAAGTTAGAATTTAAATTGTAATTTTAGATTGAAACTAAAATATTTTTCACTGTGTTGAGATAATTTTTAAGTTAAAGCTCGACGTGAATCTTAAGATACGAAATTTACGATCCCGTAAAATTTAGGATCCGGTATTTCGTTACATCACCTTAAGGGTGTATTCGACGTATAGGCGAGTCGAGAGTAATTATTTTGAAAATGTCATTTATTATCTCAGCTCGACGGTGAATTTCGATTCGACGTGTAAAATCTTGGCAAGGAATATCGAAAAGTAGATATTCTCGACGATTGATGAAGCGCAGCTTTCCTCCTGGTCTCGCTCTTTCTCTCATTCTCTCTTTCGCTCTTTCTCTCATTCTCTTTTTCCTCGCAGTCTCGCTCTTTTGCTCATTCTCTCATTCTCTCTTTCTCCCTTTCCTCGCAGTCTCGCTCTTTTGCTCTTTTGCTCTCCTCTCTCACTTCTCTCTTGACGTTTTATCTCATTGTGCCCCACAGTCATACCCATCGTGACTTTTGGTTAAACGCGCACTTGCTACCATAACGCCGTCTCAGGGATTACCGCTAATGCCAAGACGTTTATAGATTAATTGCTGACTCGCTTATCCATATATGTATATGTATATGTATATATATATATATATATATATATATATATATATATATAATTTTTTTACGTTTAAAAAAAAAAATTATTCCTTTCTAAATTGAGGCAGCGAAAATAATCAAAATTATATTATTATTACTTGAAATTTTTATTTTCATCATATTTATCGTCGTTTCTGCACGATAAAAATTCGTAGGAAATTTTTATCAGTAGCTTTATCGTCATTGATAATTAATATTACAGTTGAAATATTTGACAAATGTAATTTTTTTTACTTTTTTGGTCCGATAAAGAGTATAAAAATTACGAAAAAAATTATGCATTTTTGGTTTCCAAGTTTTATTAATTAAGGCCCAAAGGGCAATCCTGGGGACTACAAAAATTTGAGGCCTCGTGAATAAATCAGTAATCGATTATCCACAGCCCTGACCCACCTTCTTTATTTGGGCCTAGATGGATCCATTTTTTGCTCTAAGGCCCAAAATGAATGTCCCTCTAACTCTCAACTTTTTGACAGAATTTACAAAATACATATATATATATATTTTTTTTTTTTCATCGGGAGAGGGCTCTGGCCCTTAAAGGGTTATCGATCTATTTCGATGTTTTCAAAGAATTTTTTTTTAATTTTTTTTTTTCTACGATCATACACAAAATTGGCTCCAATTGTGACTTTGAATAGGAGGAAACGATCACTGAGATTGTTTAATGGAACGTCACTGAGAATTGAGCTCTCTAGTTTTCGTTACACAAACATTTCTCGAATTTTAGCCCCCCCCCCCCTCCCTCTCTCTCTCTCTCTCTCTCTCTTTCTCTTTCTTTCTTTCCTTCTGACTCGCTCACTCGCTCCTTTTAGTTTGACAGCCGTTTCATATAGCTGTTTGAATTCGTCGCTGATGGCTTCGAATCCTGGGTGGCTTTGCCTCTCCTTCTTCTTTTTCTTCTTCGTCTTCTTCTTATATTTTTTCGATGTGTCCATGTGTATTACTCTCGGTCTCTCGCTCTCTCTCTCTCTCTCTCTTTCTCTTTTTTGGTGGGCCAACAGGATCCATTAGTCGGCTCGCCTTCTTGCCCTTCCAAAAA
>CAVLGY010000012.1:0-17467 GCA_963669185.1 Dyspetes luteomarginatus | reverse complement strand
TTGAAAAATTATCATATCGTACATTATAGAGCTCGCCATCTTTATATATCTTCGTACTCGTGTGACGTTTACTTGTTAAATTCCAGACCTTTGGCGTGATATCTTGCACGAACCAGAGAAGAAGAACAGTCGGTGCCGTGAAATTGCTCGACACGCTATATACTTTGAATTATATCTCTCTGCTCGTTTAGCGCAGTTTTAAAGAATTTTCCACGTTTGTGAGATCTTTGCTGGCGCAGAGAAAGCTTAAAGACGATAAGCTTCTCTCTCTTAACTGCATTGTGTTATACACGACGAATTTACTTTCTCTCTTCTTTCATTTGGGGCCTTTCGGTCTTCCTCGTCATCTTTAATACTATTATTATTATTATTATTATATTCATGCCATGGTAATTATTTGGCTGTTACAATTAATTCGCATCTCTCTCTCTCTCCTTCTCTCTCCCTCTCTCTCTCTCTCTCTAACTGCATTATCTTTGTGTTATACACAACGAATTTACTTTCTCTCTTCTTTCATTTCCGACGTTTCGTCTTCCTTGTCATCTTTAATACTATTATTATTATTATATTAATAATTATGATTATAGCACAAAATTCATGCCATGGTAATTATTCGGTTGTTACAATTAATTCTCATCTCTCTCTCTCTTTCTCTCTCCCTCTCTCTCTCTCTCTCTCTCTCTCTCTCTCTCTCTCTCTCTCTCTCTCTCTCTCTCTCTCTCTCTCTCTCTCTCTCTCTCTCTCTCTCTCTCTCTCTCTCTCTCTCTCTCTTTCTCTCTCCCTCTCTCTCTTTCTCTCTTCTTTCATTTCGGATGTTTCGTCTTCCTCGTAATCTTTAATACTATTATTATTATTATATTAATAATTATGATTATAGCACAAAATTCATGCCATGGTAATTATTCGGCTGTTACAAATAATTCCCATCTTCCTCTTTCTTAGCTGCATTTATTTTTGTGTTATAAACAACGAACTTACTTTCTCTCTTCTTTCACTTCGGACGTTTCGTCTACGTTGTTTTTCGTCACACAATTTTTTTTCTTCCTCGTCATGTTTAATATCATTATTATTTTATTAATAATTATTATTATAGCAGAAAATCCATGCCATGGTAATTATTCGCCTGTTGCAATTAATTCGCATCTCTCTCTCTCTCTCTTCTTTTATTTCGGACGTTTCGTCTACGTTGTTTTTCGTCACACAATTTTTTTTTTCCTCGTCATATTTAATATCATTATTGTTATTTTATTAATAATAATTATTGCAGCATAAAATCCATGCCATGGTAATTATTCGGCGGTTACAATTTCTATTATCGCATCAGCGTTTCGTTATATTGAGCACATTTTGGTAGATATTAATAATTAATATCCGCACAGTGTACACGATAACGCGAACGATTCAAGCATGATCGCATCATCTGCATATCTCGCTCATGCCAGCAAAAGTGCCTGAATTAATTTCACTTAGCCAATTTTATTATTCTTTAATTAAAAACGTCCAGGAAAAATCTATATACATAGATCAATGTCATATATTTTTTCCCCCTTTTCTCATTCTCTAGACTCGAAAATTGTCATTTGGTCCATTTGCCATTTTACTTCTCCTGCCATTTTATTTCTCATTTTATGTTTCACACACAAAACCTTCACTCACATATGTGATTGGCCAATGAACTCTCTCGAATTTCACGCTTCCCCCCCTCCAACCCCCAATCGACCTTTCATTATCTATTTGCTTCGATGCTTTTATTAAAGCACATTGGCTCCTCTCCTTCCAAAGGGATGCTCGAAGTAATTTTTTAGGGGATTGAACCGAGCCGGATGGCCACCAGCAGTATTAAAAAAGTAAACTATCCAAAGCCACTTTTATACCCAAACCGCCTCCTGTCTTTCGGCGGGAAACTCTCGAGCTTTTCGTGAAACTCAGAAAACCGAAACTACCGAAGCGAGAAGTTTTCTCTTTTCATTTTCCATTCTCTCAATATTCCTCGTGGCTCTTGCGAGCGTCCAGCTCGAAGAAGATGAGAATGAGAGAGAGAGAGAGAGAGAGAGAGAGAGAGAGAGAAGGAAAGGGAGTAGGCTGGGGGCGTGGGGGAGGGGGAGGGGCGAGGGAGGGATGAGGGTGGAGAGGGGGATGAAACCCAGTAATTGTTTTCCGGACGACGAGTGGCGCCCCTAGCGTACACCCTTGGCATGAAAAGTATGAAAAGTTCGAGGCAACCTTACTCATCGAGAGCATGGAAAGCAAAAGCTTCGAGTGGAAATTCTATGAGTAATAGAAATGGCCAGTCAAGCGAGTCCACTCTCTCACTCTCTCTCTCTCCATTTTATTTTTTCTCGATCAAATAAATATCCAATATCCGAACCACAAAGCTGCGCTCACTCTATGATGTTCTTTACCCCCGAAAACTCTCGAACCTTTTTTTGGTCGACAGGCTAAAAAAAAATTTCAATAGAATTTTCCAGAGCTTTAAAATATTTTAATAATGGCATAAAAATTTATCGAGTCAATTTTCATTGCGATGAATAAATTTCTCACGATTCTTTATCGTACTTGCATCAGATGGGAGTCAATGAGGATTAGGGTAGTCCGAGAATAAAGCAGAAGTAAAATCAATTTTGGTATTTTCTCGTAATCGATCATATGTGTAGCGGAGTTTCGATAATACAACAGAGGAGGATGAGACCTCTGGGACTATCGCGTTGGCCATTTTGTCAAATGTTTCGTTGATCGTGTATGGTGGCGTCTCTGCTCTCTTCCGCGAGAGGACATTTCGACAGTTTCGTATTTGACAATAATTACGAATTTGTCGTATTACGAATCAGCGTATTTGGTCTATTCCAGACAGATTGGCGACCGATAATTCAGGGAGTCCAGAGTGCAATAGGTCGGGGCTGTTGAACAATCGGCGTGAGCCGTTTGTAGTTGTATAAGCTTCTCGCGTTCGGAGCTATCACGAGGGATTTTGAACTATGTGTGTTGTATTCCTGCTAGTTTTAGCTTGTTGGCGTTTGTCTCTTCCGTTATTCGGTGGTTTGTTGAGTTAACAAGTGTGTGTCTGTGTCTGTGTCTGTGTCTGTGTCTGTGTCTGTATCTGTGTCTGTATTCTGTGTCTGTATCTGTGTCTGTATCTGTATCTGTGTCTGTATCTGTGTCTGTGTCTGTATCTGTGTCTGTATCTGTATCTGTGTCTGTATCTGTGTCTGTGTCTGTGTCTGTGTCTGTGTCTGTGTCTGTGTCTGTGTCTGTGTCTGTGTCTGTGTCTGTGTCTGTGTCTGTGTCTGTGTCTGTGTCTGTGTCTGTGTCTGTGTCTGTGTCTGTGTCTGTGTCTGTGTCTGTGTCTGCATCTAGGTCTGTGTCTGTGTCTGTATCTGTGTCTGTATTCTGTGTCTGTGTCTGTGTCTGTGTCTGTGTCTGTGTCTGTGTCTGTGTCTGTGTCTGTGCCTGTGTCTGTGTCTGTGTCTGTGTCTGTGTCTGTGTCTGTGTCTGTGTCTGTGTCTGTGTCTGGTTTGTGCGTGGGTGTGTGCGTGTGCGTGTCTGGGTCTCTCATCGTCCCGTTCGCTTTGTCGTTCGCCCCTTTTCCAATCCCCTTAAATCCCCGAACCACCCTCTCGCGCCACTGAACAACAACGAGAGATAGAGAATGATAGGAGAAAAGCGATGAGGCAGAGTGAGCGGTGAACATAGATAGAGGAGCGGAGAGGGTTGGTGGGCGTGGGGGGGGGGGGGGGGGGGGGTGAGAATAGCTGTAACTTGTACACTGTGAATGCAAGTCAGTGTCCGCTCCAATTAACTTTTCACCACTAATTTATGCTCGACCGGTGAGCTCGTCGTGTGTTGGTGTATTTCTCGTCATCTCCGCCAACTGAGGATCGTTCTATGCGCAACGCACACGTTTCTCTGAACGAAAACAGCTTGGTTTGTACAGTACTGGAGAGGGAGGGGTGGGAGTATGACGAGGGAGGAACGAGGGGGATGGGAGCGAGGCGAGAGAGGGGAAAGAAGGGATAGAGAGAGAGAGAGAGACAGACAGACACGGGGAGGGTTGTATACACCTGCATGCGGAAGTGGGTAAAGCTATTTCGCCATCCCCCTCCCCCCAACCCCTCACGCTTTCGTACAGTCTGGGATGGCAGAGCCTAACTGTACTAGCTGGTATCCAGCAGCAATGGTTTTACCCCGTGGCTCACGTTTCATCCTCCCTCTCTTTGCCGATTCCCGGGGCTCGTTCTCATTCTCTTTCCACGTCTCTGCCCATCGACATGCAGCGCGAGAGTCTTACAGCAAACTCTTTGTGTTTTTACAAATTTTTCCACAGCCAGACAAACTTTGCTGCACGGAGAATGAGGATCGGTGAGAAAGGAAACACTGGGCTAGTTTCATAATGTTCACCCTTTTTTCTTTACCTCGCATTTTATTTTTTTTTTCCACCCTTCCGTCTCATTCACCCTTTCTTTTTTTTTAATACAAAATTTTGCTTCTTCCGTTTTTTTAGTTCTCCCTTCTTGTTTTCTCGTCTGATGTTGGTTATATCGCGAGCACGTATTCGCGTAGATGCACCACGTCTACGTGAGTCCACTTTATATGCTCGTTGGCTCGTATGGCTACCGGTACAGTTTCGTTGCTGCAGCGTCATATGGTTGGTACGCTATATATATATATATATATATATATATATATATATATATATATATATAGAAAACAAAGAAACCAAATAAGACGATTTGCAGATTTACAAGCACGTAAATCTCCTCGTACGAAAAGATGCATTTTTTTCCACCCCATTGCAATTTTTCGTTTACTCTTCTAATTTTTAGACGATACGTTCGGGGTTAATGGCAGCACGTAGCTCCGATGGGGGATGATTGAACGTTTGTGCTAATTTTAGGCATTGCAGTCGCAAACATTTCGGGACTTTGGTGCGTATTAATATTCATGTCGTCGTGTCCTTTGGATCTGGCACGACAAGGGGGGTGGCAGATGCCATCACTCTCGGCCTCTCCACCAATTTACTGGGGCAATCCTTGTCTCCCTTGGGCATTCCACGACCAGCCTTAACAGCCAACAGGCTGAGAGTGACTCGGTCCTATGAGCTTCCTAATCTGACTATATATCGAGACAGCCATATTGTCGATTTACCATCAAAGACGTTCTGGCATTGATATGACATTTCCATCAATGCTGCATACAATTTTTCTCTCCCTCACTTTTTATATCTTTTTACAAAATAATATAATTAAGTAGTCAAATGTGTGTCCTACTTAAAAAAAAAAATAACTCGTAGAAATTTACATAGCACAGACCCATCCAGTGTGAGGGCCTAAAGTAGCTGAAAACTGACCATGGCTAATATATATATAATATATAATATATAATATATAATATATAATATATAGTATATAATATATAATATATAATATATAATATATAATATATAATATATAATATATAATATATAATATATAATATATAATACATAATATATAATATATAATATATAATATATAATATACAATCTATATTATATACATATATATATTATATATATATGTTTCATTGCCACCCAGCCGATCGTGTGGTGGAACAATGCCATTGTTTCCTGTCCGATCAAATAAATCCACGAGACCATCACTCTTCTCTCTCACTCCTCTCTCTCCCCCCACCTCTCTCTTTCTCTCCCTCTATTAGTGTATCGTCCTCAACCGCCCCCTTGTCCGCGTCTCTCACCATTCGAACGCGTCGTCCATCCCCTGCGGCAACGTTAGTTCTCCTGTGTCCGATTGTACCAGCTCCGTATCGTCTCGTCTGTCCACCCCTCTACAAGCTTCGTTACTATACCCGCAACATCGGCGACTATATATATATATATATATATACCATTGATTGAAAGTTAGTGAACCATGAAACTCCCATGCATGCTTGTCCTTCGGTTTGTTGTTTTTGGGCACATAGTTAAAAGTATATGTATGTATGTATATATATATATATGTATATGCATATATATACAAAAAGAATGAGTGACAAAAAAAATACCAAAAAAAGAACATACCACGTAGAAAGCCAGGGTGACAGCCATAGTGATTATATATACACACATATATATATATATATATATATATATATATATATATATATATATATATATATATATGTTCTTTTTTTGGTTTTTTTTTTGTCACTTCTTCCTTCTCCTCTTTTTCTTTTTTTATCGTTAATCGTCCAGTGTATATACGCTGCTGATCGACCGAGAGCAGAATGATCACAAGGCCTTGATTATCGGCCTTGTTTTTTGACGTGTGATTGTAAATCGGTACACGGATTGATAAATCCATAATTTACGGTTATTGGCGCTTTCCCTATACGCAAAAAACCTCAACTGACATAATAATAATAATAATAATAATAATAATAATAACAATAACAATAATAATAAATAATAAATAATAAATAATAAATAATAAATAATAAATAATAATAATAATAATAATAATAATAATAATAATAATAATTATTATTATTATTTCCTACCTTAGATTAATTAAGCCATCGCGTTGAAAGCCTCTAATGAATTGCACAGAATTTAACGTTAACCAGCGAATGCACATCCGTTGAATGCACGAAGCGAATGCGTGTACGCGTGTACGCCACGTGTGGATTTATCATTGCGACGTTGATTTTTGCCCCGGAGGAGTTTTGCTAGTGTGCCGGAACTGTGGAAAAGAGAGAAGCAACGATGCTGCTGTCAAATAGGAAATTAGTCAAACTAACTCGTAATGACAGTTTGTGTCAACTGACACCATGCGAGTGTCTCTCTTCCATTCTACACGCTCTTTTGTGCTTCATGTCGCGGAGATGAGAATTTTACATGCTGATCCCTCCGGTCATCCGCCACATGAGTTTTTCACCAGCCAGTAGAAAGGCGAGTAGCTTTTATCTGTGTCAAAGTGCACGAGAGAACAACCCGATGTATAATGTCAGCTGATCCGGAGGCACAAATTTTTGTTGATGTGCTTGATAAGTTGTATATATATATGTATATATATATACATATATATACATATATGTAGATATATATATATATATATATTAGTATATATATATATATATTAGTATATATATATAGATATATAGATATATAGATATATATTTATATTAGTATATAGAAATATATGTATATAGTAAGAACAATGCGAGTTATAAGGGCAATGGCTGCTGCCACGTACAGGAGAATGACAGTGTACAGTGACACCGTAACAGTGACAAGACTGACTGAGAGTGTATAGTCGTACCGGTTTATGTATACATGGACACCCCTCGCCATTGAGCAATTAGCTCGATGTTCCGAGGTGAACTCTCCAGGGAGCGTGAAGAGCTCACATGGTGCCAGGGTGAGAGGTTAATGGAGGAGGAGCTCATGAGGAAGCTCGGCAGTGAGGAAAAGTGTTCTTCGCCACGATATACAGCCAAGCACAGCCAACGTATATAACGTACAGAGCATCGGAGCACACATGTGACCTCTAATTTACTTACCGTAAGCAATGCCAGTCTTGAATTTTTTTTTTTTTTTTTTTTTTTCACGTTACGTAAATCTACGTAATTTTTTTCGCTCCATTATCATATTTTTCACATTCGTACCTTTTTTTTGCTCATTTTCTTTAGCGAACTGAAATGCTTTTGCACTTAACGTTTGTTCTTTGAGTTTTCTTTTTTTTTTTTCTTTTTTTTTTATTCGAGCTCATCTCATTCATCAGGATAAAAATTGCCGAGATATTCTCGGGGTAGATACTTTTTTCTTGCTGCGAGATGCACTTTTCCATCGTCCCAGAGGGGTCGGGCAGCTTTCATGAGAAAGATCAGCAGAACGAGTACTACGACGAGCGAGCTTTAAAACCCATCGAGCATAAAGTCTCGTGGCTCGGTGATCGTTACTACCAGTTACTACAAGCTTTACCCCTTTTATTTATCTATACATATAGATATATAAGGTATAACGGGGTATATATATATATATATATATATATATATATATATACATATATATATATATGT
Source organism: Dyspetes luteomarginatus (assembly GCA_963669185.1). Lineage (NCBI taxonomy): Eukaryota > Metazoa > Arthropoda > Insecta > Hymenoptera > Ichneumonidae > Dyspetes > Dyspetes luteomarginatus. Next base: position 9,415 of record CAVLGY010000012.1, on the reverse strand, counting down.
ACATAGAGAGGTGTATAAGGGGTATATATATATACATACATGTAGATATATAAGGAGCGAAGGGGTAAATATACACACATACATATAGCGATATATAAGGGGGTGAAGGGGTATATATATACACATACATACAGAGATATATAAGGGGTGAAGGGGTATATATATACACATACATACAGAGATATATAAGGGGTAAAGGGGTATATATATACACATACATACAGAGATATATAAGGGGCATAGGGGTATATATATACACACATATATATAGAGATATATAAGGGGTAAAGGGGTATATATATACACATACATATAGAGTTATATAAGGGGTGAAGGGGTACATATATACATACATAGAGAGATGTATAAGGGGCAAGGGGGTATATATATACACATACATATAGAGATATATATAGGGGGTGAAGGGGTATATATATACATACATAGAGAGATGTATAAGGGGTAAAGGGTGTATATATATATACATACATATAGAGATATATAAGGGGCAAGGGGTGTATATATATATACATACATATAGAGATATATAAGGGGAAAAGGGGTATATATATACATACATAGAGAGATGTATAAGGGGTAAGGGGTGTATATATATATATACATGCATATAGAGATATATAAGGGGTAAAGGGGTATAAATATATACATACATAGAGAGATGTATATAGGGGGTGAAGGGGTATATATATACATACATAGAGAGATGTATAAGGGGTAAGGAGTGTATATATATATATATATACATGCATATAGAGATATATAAGGGGAAAAGGGGTATAAATATATATATATAATATAATACATGTTACCAACGACGTGGTGAAGGTGCTTGAAGCTCCTTTTGCGTGTGCAGTTTCAACCACCGGAGAAAGCAATATTCGATCTTGCTTCTCGTCGTGTCTTTTTTTATTCTGCCTGCGGTGCTCTTTTCGCAGTACATTCGCCAGAGCACTTTCCTTCATCCTTTTTTTCCCTTGCAGCCTTGTCGAATCTTAAAATTGCGATTGATCTCAGTCTCAGTCAGAGAGCAAACACGATATGATGGAAAACGATCGTGTCATCCTCGAGAGGGGGTGAGAAAAAAATTTGAACCGGAAATAAAAACGAGTCAAAACTTTAATATTCTCCTGGCTCGTAAAACTGAACGACAGGGGTGTAAAATGTAAAAAAAAAAAATTCCAAAAATTCCATTCGATAATTATGAAAAAAAAAATTATTTATTTCAAATTCATTTTTTTTTTTTTTTTTGATTACAGAATTTTTTTTCTGATTTTTCTGAAACGACAGCAAAAGTTTATATCTCGATAGAAAGAGAATGAGAACTCTTACGACGTTCGGACGATAAGGGGTGAAACTCCACCCACTCGACCATAAAACTTGAAGATTTGTGGCTTTTGTTGAAGCCGCGTGGCGGGCGCGAGAAGACGAGAAAAAATTGAGACGTGTGTGCTGGGACTCCTGCAAAACTGGCGATAGTACGAAGAGTGTGACATAAAGAAAGCAGCAATCCACATGTACGCTATGACACACTCGAGGCGATAGATCCTCTGGATCAGCGAAAATCGATCTCATGGACGCCCCTGGCTGGTCCACCATTTTCGTTATACTCTTTTCGCCAATAACGTATTCTCGTTTCTCGTCGATTGGGTAAATTTATATTCGGGAACAACGATACGACTTTACTGTATATATATATATATATATATGTATATATGTATGTATTTATATATATGTGGGTATATGTATGTATTTATATATATGTGGGTATATATATATACTTTACTATACTTACTACATGTATATATATACATATACATATATATATACATGTAGTAAAGTGTTGACTGCTATATATATATATATATATATGTCAGGTGACGAAGACGTCAAGAGAGAAAAACCCGGAGGGAAAACTCAAAATAGCCAACTGGCGAAAAATGGAGGCAAAGTTCGGCTGAACCGAAAATAGAGAATGGCAATAGCTGAGAACCCTCTATTTCTCATTTCTCGCGATACTTTATTACCGCAAGTGTACCGGAAGTGGGAGTGGTCCGGTAAGAAATATACGAGACTTCGTCGAGAAGGTTTTGAACGATCAACATGTCGAGCTCAAGCAATTGCTCTTAAACCTCTTCATGGTTTTTCTATACTTGGATCTCCACCCTTATTTAGAGGAAAAAAAAAATCCATGTCTGCTTTGAAATGTAAAAGAAAAAATGATCCTGTCTGTCATTGACAGACGTGAAAAATTAATTTGACAATTTGTAACGAATTTTTTTAATAAATAAATAAAACATTGAAAATTATTTTACGCGATTTGTTTGACAGGATAAAAATAATTTTTGAAAGGACCCTTGAACTTGAAGAGGTCAATCATTGAACTGCACAATAAGAGTTTTGGCATATTTCTCGTTTCCTTCACCGTAGACACCGTAGAAAAAAAAAATCCATTTCCGTTTTGAAATGTAAAAGAAAAAATGATCCTGTCTGTCATTGACAGAGGTGAAAAATTAATTTGACAATTTGTAACGAATTTTTTTAATAAATAAATAAAACATTGAAAATTATTTTGACGCGATTTGTTTGACAGAATAAAAATAATTTTTGAAAGGACCCTTGAACTTGAAGAGGTCAATAATTGAACTGCACAATAAGAGTTTTGGCATATTTCTCGTTTCCTTCACCGTAGACACTGTAGAAAAAAAATCCATTTCCGTTTTGAAATGTAAAAGAAAAAATGATCCTGTCTGTCATTGACAGACGGGAGAAATTAATTTGACAATTTATAACGAATTTTTTAATAAATAAATAAAATATTGAAAATTATTTCACGCGATTTGTTTGACAGGATAAAAATAATTTTTGAAAGGACCCTTGAACTTGAAGAGGTCAATAATTGAACTGCACAATAAGAGTTTTGGCATATTTCTCGTTTCCTATCTGTCATTGACAGACGTGAAAAATTAATTTGACAATTTGTAACGATTTTTTTAATAAATAAATAAAATATTGAAAATTATTTTGACGCGATTTGTTTGACAGGATAAAAATATTTTTTGAAAGGACCCTTGAACTTGAAGAGGTCAATAATTGAACTGCACAATAAGAGTTTTGGAATATTTCTCGTTTCCTTCACCGTAGACGGAAAATCTGACAGGGACGATGATGAGAAACTTCCAAGCTTTATTCTCAGTGTCACCTCCTTTTCACTCTACTTCAATATTCCGTGACATTTCTGTCTTTCGATATCTCACAGTTCACTCTTTCTCGTTGTCGTTCAATTTCGCTTGTCGAGTTCCTCAAACTCGATCATATTGAACGGGGCACTTTTTCGTTCTACGATTTCTCTCTCCTTCTCTCTCTCTCTCTTCTTCACTAAAATAGAGAGAGAGAGAGAGAAAGGGGGGGGGGAGAGCCTACCAAGTGTCTATAAACCCCAGGGCACTCTATATCTGCTCTTTTGCCAACTCTATAATTTCATGTGAATTCGTGGGTTATGCGGGTCGAGCCAATATACGAAAAAAGATATATGACGTTTGCTCGAACAGAAACGGATGAAGATCCTGAGTTTCTCGAACATTCCAGCAATATTTTCCAATGCAAATGATCGTGCAATGCAAAAAATCGGCGAGTCATGCAATGAAAATTTCAACATCTGTCGCGGAAGGTTTTCGACTCCTGATAACGTGGATTGTTGATTAAGCTCAGAGAAAATTTATAAAATATAAAAAAATAATTGAATACTTGCATAATCCTCAATTTAAATTTCTCCGGAATATAAATGATATGAGTTAATAAATATTATTTGCTTATCAAACTTTTCGGCATGGAAGACACCATTTTTTTTATGAGAAACAAGCTGATTAAATTTCTAATTGACCCTCACAATCGACAAAGTTTTAATGAAAGGTTAATCATTGATTTTACCTAACAAGAGAGAGGAAGAGAGACATTGATTGCTTGATTGATTAGTGCATTTCCGCCTTGGTTGCACCGTGAGGCCAAAGGTCATACAGTAATGTGATAACAATTGAATATAAAAAATGATACAAATTAATACAAAATAAAATAAAATAATGAGAGAGAGAGAGAGGCAGAGAGATTGATTGATTGGTATATTTGGGCCTTGGTTGAACCGCGAGGCCAAAGGTCATACAGTAATGTGATAACAATTGAATATAAAAAATGATACAAATTAATACAAAATAAAATAAAATAATGAGAGAGAGAGGCAGAGAGATTGATTGATTGGTGTATTTGGGTCTTGGCTGCACCGTGAGGCCAAAGGTCATAAAGTAATGTGATAACAATTGAACATAAAAAATTATACAAATTAATACAAAATAAAATAAAATAATGAGAGAGAGAGGCAGAGAGATTGATTGATTGGTGTATTTGGGCCTTGGTTGCACCGCGAGGTCAAAGGTCATACAGTAATGTGATAACAATTGAATATAAAAAATGATACAAATTAATATAAAATAAAATAAAATAATGAGAGAGAGAGAGGCAGAGATATTGATTGATTGGTGTATATGGGCCTTGGTTGCACCGTGAGGCCAAAGGTCATACAGTAATGTGATAACAATTGAATATAAAAAATGATTCAAATTAATATAAAATAAAATAAAATAATGAGAGAGAGAAAGGGATTGACTGATTGGTGTATATGGGCGTTGGTTGCACCGTGAGGCCAAAGGTCATACAGTAATGTGATAACAATTGAATATAAAAAATAATACAAATTAATATAAAATAAAATAAAATAATGAGTGAGAGACAGAGAGAGCTTGCTCTTGTTTCTGCGAAAATTTAATCCCTTTTTGCAAGTGGGTGAAATAAATTTGGCCAATGGTGTGATGTAAAATGGCAAAGGAAAATGAGGATAGACATCGAACAAAGCTGGCGATTAGTCGGACCAGAGGCAAGTGTCGCACTCGACTGTGTGGCTGGTTCGTTCGTGTGAAAATTCTCTTTTGAAATATATGCCCTAAGGGTAAAGGGGAGGGGCTGACGAGGGGGATTATTGGAGAGGGAAACTGTCTCGATCCTCTATGTGGTCTTCGTCGCGGTGACGCTTTTACTCCCAAGTCTGGCTCGCCTTTCACTCGACTCTGCGGGTTGGCTTAACTGGTGGCCCGCCAAGAAAATCGAGGTCTGCCGCAATAACCTTTCTCTCTCTCTCTCTCTCTCTCTCTCTCTCTCTCTCTCTCTCTCTCTCTCTCTCTCTCTCTCTTTCTCTTTTTCTCTCTCTCTCTTTCTCTCTCTCTTTCTCTCTCTCTCTTTCTCTGTTTCTTTCTCTCTTTCTTTCTCTCTCTCTTTCTATCTCTCTCTCTCTCTCTTTCTATCTCTCTTTCTCTCTCTCTTTCTCTTTTTTCCCCTATTTTTATCTCTATCTCGTTTTCTTTCTCTCTCTCTTCTCTAATTCTATCTCTATCTCGTTCTCTCTCTCTCTCTCTCCCTCTCTCTCTTTCTTTCCTATTTCTATCACTATCTCCCTTTATCTCTTTCTCTTTAACTTTCCATCTTTCTCTCTTCTCTATTTCTATCCTCCATCTCGCTCTCCCTTTTCCATCCATTCTCGTCGCACATTTCAACCTTAAGAGGGCTGCACAGGGTGGAAGGGGAGCTCCTCCTCGATCGCCGAAAGGGATTGGAGAGTCAGTGTGAGAGAGGGGCATGGGGGAGAAAAGCCGTAACAAGCTTAACACACCCGTGTAATGCCCCCCGGTAACACCACGACATTCACGATCCTTCGATAGGAAATTACGAGGAGAAAAAGATAAGGCTTGAAATAAGATAGAAACGGAGAGATAATTTTCTCTCTCTGTGTTTTATAGAAGAGCCTGAAAGAGAGAGAGAGAGAGAGAGAGAGAGAAAGAGAGGGGGGGGGGGGGGGGTGGAAGAGAGAGGGGGAGGGGGAGATAAAGAGAGAGAGAGAGAGAGAGAGAGAGAGAGAGAGAGAGAGAGAGAGAGAGAGAGAGAGAGAGAGAGAGAGAGAAAGAGAGGGGGGGTGGAAGAGAGAGAGGGGGGGGGGGAGATAAAGAGAGAGAGAGAGAGAGAGAGCGAGCGAAAAAAGAAAAAAAAGATGAACGAACAAGAGAGAAAGAGAAAAGAGGCGAAACGATATGGTCCAGCCGGGGGCTAAGCTATGAAATATTTTGCAGACTCAGCTTTTCGTCACGATCGTTTCTCGCACTGTGGAACACGAAAAAAAAAAAAAAAAAAACACACACACACTGTAAAACTTGGCTTTCCTCTCTTATTCATTGATCTTTCTCTCATTCTTTACCGTAGTTTTTTTTTTCCACCCTCGAACGAAAAGTTTTAGTATTATTTTTGGTCGACTGAAATTTGGGAAAAATAAAAAAGTTTTTTATTATCACATACTGAAACCTCTTTCTGTCACCCTAAAAATAACTTTGAGTATCACACGTCAGTTTGACGTTTTTATTGGCAGCGTCGTGTTGTTGAAAGCTCGTCAGTAAAGGGAAAGACGAATAAGCATAATTAAAAATGAATTTAATTTGTAAATCATCCCTTATACTGCTGATACTCGTCCATATATAATGTCGAATAATCGGAACATTTAAGGGATGAAAAAAAACAACCAAGGATTCACACCTTTTTGTCTCATGGTCTGAGCTTGCCACGAATAGACCAATAAAACATGCAATTTTTTATGTTCATAAAACACGAGCACGCGATTAAATATCTACAGTTATACTAAAATTTGGGTCATGTAACAATCTCATAGGAAATATTAGACTGAAGCAAAAAAAGTAAAAAAAAAAAAACTGTGATGACTGTCCTTTTTTTCAGTGAAAATAAGGGTGCAACAGAGAGAAAGAGGGAGAGAGAGAGAGAGAGAGAGAGGTCAAGGTGGATGATAAAATTGGGTCCAGTTACTCACTGGAAAGCCCTACATTTTTTATACTGACTGAGATTATTAAATCTCCCAGGAAATATTAGACTGAAGCATTGGAGTAAATAGTTTACAAGTAAAAAAAAAACTGTCCTTTTTTTCAGTGAAAAAAAGGGTGGAAGAGAGAGAGAGGGGGAGAGAGGGAGAGAGGGGGGGGGGAGTGCGAGAGAAGGAGAGAGAGAGAGAGAGAGAGAGAGAGAGGTCAAGGTGGATGATAAAATTGGGTCCAGTTACTCACTGGAAAGCCCTACATTTTTTATACTAACTGAGATTATTAAATCTCCTAGGAAATATTAGACTGAAGCATTGGAGTAAATAGTTTACAAGTAAAAAAAAAACTGTCCTTTTTTTCAGTGAAAAAAAAGGGTGGAAGAGAGAGAGAGGGGGAGAGAGGGAGAGAGGTCAAGGTGGATGATAAAATTGGGTCCAGTTACTCACTGGAAAGCCCTACATTTTTTATACTGACTGAGATTATTAAATCTCCCAGGAAATATTAGACTGAAGCATTGGAGTAAATAGTTTACAAGTAAAAAAAAACTGTGAATTGTCCTTTTTTTCAGTAAAAAAAAGGGTGGAAGAGAGAGAGGGGGAGAGAGAGGTCAAGGTGGATGATAAAATTGGGTCCAGTTACTCACTGGAAAGCCCAACATTTTTTATACTGACTGAGATTATTAAATCTCCTAGGAAATATTAGACTGAAGCATTGGAGTAAATAGTTTACAAGTAAAAAAAAAACTGTGAAGACTGTCCTTTTTTTCAGTGAAAAAAAGGGTGCAACAAAGAGAGAGAGAGAGAGAGAGGTCAAGGTGGATGATAAAATTGGGTCCAGTTACTCACTGGAAAGCCCAACATTTTTTATACTGACTGAGATTATTAAATCTTCTAGGAAATATTAGACTGAAGCATTGGAGTAAATAGTTTACAAGTAAAAAAAAAACTGTGAAGACTGTCCTTTTTTTCAGTGAAAAAAAGGGTGGAAGAGAGAGAGGGGGAGAGAGGGAGGGGGGGGGGAGAGAGAGAGAGAGAGGTGAAGCTGGATGATAAAATTGGGTCCAGTTCGTCACTGGAAAGCCCTTGTTCGAGCTAAGGGTGTATATAGAGGGAGAGTCAGCGAACCAAGCGAGCGGTCAAACAACCCTCTAGCGCTGGTCGCGCGCCCTCAGTATTCTCGCGCCAGAGAGAGAATGGCAAAAAAAAAAAAATCTTGGTACTATCGGGTATCTCCGGTGGTCCGGATTAATGTTGGCCTGACTCACGTAAAGGAACGCCTCTCTGTCTCCGTCATGAGCAGGCGTCGCGGTGGACGGAGTGACCTCGTCCCTTTCAGAGAGCTGCTATATACTAAGGAAAGGAAGAAAGAAGCCAGGATATATATATATATATATCCTATATATATATATATAATATATAATATTATAATATATAATATATAATATATAATATTATATATATATATATATATATATATATATATATATATATATATATATATATATATATATATATGGAGGGACAGAAAAACGAGATAGAGCGTTTGTCCTCAGCGATGGTGAGTTGCGAGGCTCCAACATCTGAGAGGAAAACGACGAAGAGGGCTCTCTTTTGTCTCCACGAGCTCATTCCCAAGGATAATCTATAGAGGACAGAGAGGGGAGGGTCGTGATGATGATGATGTGACAGTGAACAATGATAAATTTCTCCAATTATTCATCCACTATTCTCAATATCGTGGTGGAAAATTTAACGTAAAATTTGGGACAAGTTAAATTAAAAAAAAAAAAAAAGAACAAAATTCATCGATTAAAAATATTTCATACGATCGAGCTAACGAAATTTATTTGAGGCAGCAAAAAATTTGCTTCAACATCTCTCATAGATTTACATTTTTTTTTTTTTCCTACAACTCGTTGAGAGTGATGTATCGCCATTCCAGGAACGGTACTGCGGGTTCTCTATTAATATTTAACAAGACAAATAGATACAAACGAGCCAACAGGTTACTCCCTGCGGGTATTCACGCTACAGCATCAATGCAAGCAGCATAATGCTTCTGTTTGGTACAAAACAGATACATACATATATATATATATATATGTATGTGTGTGTGTGTAATGTATGCTGAAGTTGAGGGGTTGCCATTGCAGCGAAATCGTCAGCATACCTCGATAATTCAGAACGTATTTCTCTCGATTGCGGATACGAGAGAAGGAACAATTAATGAAAATTATAAATAATAAATCTTGGTGGGTGTCACAATAATGACTTTAATTTTTTCTAAACGATGATAATTGGACTTGGCCATGAAAAAATCAGCCATGTAATTTATTCTGCATAGCATTCTCGTTTTGAATTTGTGTAAAAATAGCCTCGAGTGTCTGAGGGCTATTAAAAAAAAAAAAAAGTGAAAGGAAAGAAGAAGGTGAGGGTGGTCGAGGGCTTTTAGTCAAGAGAGTTGAAAAGATCCGTAAA
>CAVLGY010000008.1:0-20055 GCA_963669185.1 Dyspetes luteomarginatus | reverse complement strand
GAGAGAGAGAGAGAGGGAGGGGGAGAGAGAGGGAGAGAGAGAGAGAGATTACTACGAGATAGTGCTTGGGAGCACTCGAGACGTCGCTAATGTTCATACCACGATTTTTTTTCTTTTTAATGCTTGCAGCCGAGTACGGAGCGTTATGAGCGTTATATGCTCTCTCATTTTTTAGCCATTTCGCTTACACTTTTCTCTCCTTTTATATATACATATGTGTGTTTATATATTTATCTCTTATGGTCTCATGTAAGAGAGAAAAAAATCTAGTTTACATTCTTAGTTATTGAAAATTCGTAGATAAAAACATGAAAATTTGGTTATTTAAAAAATTGCCAGTAGATGAAAAGAGCGGAGAAAATATTGAAACGTGAAAAAATCAGTAAAATTTTTTATTTTTCGTTGCAATTTGGCAATAAATGAATTATTGTCATGAAACAACTGCAACACGTTATGCGAGATTGCGATTCTCTTTGTAATCGTACAAGCTGCAAAAATACACTTTTTTTTCATCGATTATTTAAGTTTAGTATTTTGAATTTTTTCCATTTTTATATTGACGATTTTTCAAGTGTTTTTCAAATAATATTTTTTTTTTCACATTCATTTTTTCTCCCAAGGCAGGATGGAAGACAATATTTCTCCCTTATTTTGCCGCAAAGAAAAATGTTCAATGATGAAAAATATCAACGAAAGACAAAATTGCGATTCCATGCCCATTTGTTGTTTCCACTTTCAGCTCTCCTTGTTTTCTCAACCCCGGTCTCGCGGTGCTCGATATATTTCATGCACGACCGAATGAGCTTTGGCTGTATGCACCACGCGATATGGGCGATATTATACACTATAAAAAAAGTCCACGCGTAAAGCGATGAAAAATTCGAGCTGCCTTTTTTCGTCTTTTATTCTCTCTCTCTCCCTCTCTCTCTATGTCGCTTATTCAAAAATTTTGTATGCACAGGGGACGATAAATAAAGTCAGGTAGTTATTCTGGTTAAAAAAAAAAAATGCGTTTAAATTGCAATTCCCACCCCTAAAAAAAAGTTTTTTTTATCAAATACACAGAAAAAAGAGAAAAACATTATTTTGATTTGGCTTTGACTTTTCATATGACGAGGATCCTAAAGGGAGGACGCAATTTAGAGAGCACGAGATCGACGAGCGATCCATTTTGACGGACGGCAAAGAGTCTGTTGACACTAAACGTAGAAAGGATCTAAAAAAAAAATACCACAGGAGGAAAGACAAAAAAAAATTTTTTCAATTGTGAGAGGTCGCGAGAGAATGAGGAAAAATAAATAAAAGCAGGCAGAACCTGCTATTCGGCACGTTGTAAAATTTAGATATATATATATATATAGCAAGCCGGATTTTGGGTGTAGTGACTGCAAAAGCGAGGTGGTTTTTCATCGGAAAACAACAGACACCACACACGAAAAGCTCTTTAGATCGTTCTCTCATTCTCGACCATATTTGTTTTCTCTTTACTCTCGGGAGTTTTTTTTTTTTTTTCCTCCCTCGTACTATATTGGCCTGCCTCGAATAATGAATGAACAATGGAGATTGGCAGTGTGAGGGCGAGTTTGACGATGAACCATCCGAGTGATAGCGCAGCATCGCGACCGACAAATAGCGAGGGTTGTGCGTATACAATGAGATTGGAATGGACATGGGAAGAATCGTAAAAATATGTTGGACAGAAAAAAAGGCGATTAATCTTATAAAAGGAAGAGAAAAATAATATATCATCCAGCTATACGTATTTTGTAATAACTATATATAGCAAACGAACAGGGTAGGTGATACAATGTCTCGTCACCCCAATGATTCTTGACAGTCACTGTGTATAGTGACACCTGTCAGATAGGAGAAGACACGGTCAAAAAAATCGTTATTTGAAGTGCCAACAACTTTGTCTTCTGCTTAGAATGCCAATAATTGTATTGCTCATCATGTACATATTATATTAATGTTATAAAATAGTTTTATTATTGTATCCATAAAAACGACATATGCTCTATAAAAAATATATAAATATATATTAATATATATAAATATATATAAATATATAGGGCAGGTGATACGATGTCTCGCCACTCCAATAATTCTTGACAATCACTGTGTATAGTGACACCTGTCGGATAGGAGAAGACACGGTCAAAAAAATCGTTATTTGAAGTGCCAAGAACTTTGTCTTCTGCTTAGAATGCCAATAATTGTATTGCTCATCATGTACATATTATATTAATGTTATAAAATAGTATTATTATTATTATCATTGTTATTGTATCCATAATAACGATATTTACTCTATAAAAAATATATAAATATATATAAATATATAGCAAACAAACAGGGTAGGTGATACGATGTCTCGTCACTCCAATAATTCTTGACAGTCACTGTGTATAGTGAAACCTGTCGGATAGGACACGGTCAAAAAAATCGTTATTTGAAGTGCCAACAACTTTGTCTTCTGCTTAGAGTGCCAATAATTGTATTGCTCATCATGTACATATTATATTAATGTTATAAAATAGTATTATTATTATTATCATTATTATTGTGTCCATAATAACGATATTTCCTGTATAAAAAATATATTGGAAAAAATAAGAAAATGTGCGCGCAAAGCGACAATGAATGGATCTCGTGGAGGCCCTCAGGTGTCCAGATGTTACGAAAAGGGTTATATATGGTAATGGTAAAACGCGCGTATATATTATTATTTTACAAGCATACAATATATAGAATATCGTAGCGTCAACACGCCAGAACTGCTGTTCTGTGGGGATCGGCGACGAGGCAGGGGGTAAATCTTTTGGAATAGAGTGTATCGTAAAATATCGATATCGCTTCTGCCCATATATTAAATATAGCTCAGGGCATAAGGGAAGCCCCGAGAACGATAGAAAGTAAACGGTCTCTCAAGACGACCCCGATACGATGACGAGGGCGAAACAGACGCGACAGAGGGAGAGAAAGGGGGGGGGGAGAGAGAGAGAGAGAGAGAGAGAGAGAGAGAGAGAGAGAGAGAGAGAGAGAGAGAGAGAGAGAGAGAGAGAGAGAGAGAAGAGAGAGAGAGAGAGAGAGAGAGAGAGAGAGAGAGAGAACGGGAAAAATGAGAAAGCTAATAGACCTGGCGCACACTTTGAGGGGATTGAAGGTGTTTCCTCTGATATTTCACCCTTGATGCGAGGGATCTCGCCAGTCCTGTCATCGTTAACATGTGGAAGTACCTCAAAGCTCTCGTATAAACGATATAATTTACCACAAAGAGTCGTTTTTACAGTTATATTAAAAGATATACAAGCTGAAAAAAAAAATTATAGTTTTTTTTATTTATTTTAACACGAAGCTTAACCGTGATGTGTCATTCTAAGGTCAACATTTAACACCGGGGCAGTCACTTTTTGATGAGGCAACTTTTAATTATTCGATCGTATAAATTTTACGACAGTAAATGACAAAGTGAATAAAAAAGGGGCAGCATGAAAAAAATAATAATTATTATTGTCTCCTTTACGTAAACAGAAGGTGCATTTTATTTATTTATTTATTTGTATTGGGTGCAGTCGTGCTGCTCGTAAGTCGCTGAACGTGAAAAAAAAATGTCTGCACTTAAGGCGATGTACCCACGCCGTGGCTTCTATGCTGTAATAAATTGCTTTCCCCTATTTTTCTTCAATCCTATTGATATTTTGGACGAAAGAAAAATTAGCTTTCATGCACAAAATTAACAGACGCATGAAAACCGATTTGTTTTCTGGTCAAAATATTAACACTCGTCGAACAAGTACGCAGGGAACGTGATTTATTACTATAATCCGTTGGTTTTTCCACATCCCCGTAATACAAAGGTGAGATGTGCAAAAATTAATCTCTCGAGACAATTTTTATTTTCATTCAAATATTTTTGAACTTTTATCGAGTAGATTTTAATTTATTTACTTAAATATAAATTAGTACGAATTTATTTACTTAAATATCCATTAGTACGAATTTATTTACTCAAATATCCATTAGTCCGAATTTGCTTACTTAAATCTATATATTAGTACGAATTTATTTACTTAAATATACATTAGTACGAATTTATTTACATAAATCTATATATTAGTAAGAATTTATTTACTTGAATCTATATTAGTACGAATTTATTTACTTAAATATACATTAGTACGAATTTATTTACTTAAATCTATATATTAGTATGAATTTATTTACTTAAATATACATTAGTACGAATTTGTTTACTTGAATCTATATGAGTACGAATTTATTTACTTAAATATACATTAGTACGAATTTATTTACTTAAATCTATATTAGTACGAATTTATTTACTTAAATATACATTAGTACGAATTTATTTACTTAAATCTATATTAGTACGAATTTATTGACTTAAATAATTGATTTAAATTAGTATAAAATTATATTACGCAATATGAAAAACAATTTTTCCTATTTTTACTGTTGTATCAAAACTTGATACACGAAACGCTGAGTGCTCTCTCGTATTTTTTCCTGTATGTAGAAACGAGAGTCATGAGAAAAGAATTTTCTTCGTTCCTTTTTATTTTTCTTTCTCTCTCCCTCCCTCTCTTTCTCTTTCCCTCATGATTCCCTTGTTTAGGCTTTTGCAAACGAGATACAGGACTATATAAGCACTCGAGAGCTTTTTTGCTCTTTGTTAGTCTCCATTATGTAACCTCGACGAGAGATATCCCTCTGCCAAGAGCCTCTCACAGGATTTCATACGATGTTCTTCTTTGTGTCTATATGTATGGATGTCAGTCTGTCTCCACAAAATCCTTGGAAAAATATTTTTCCTTTCGAAAAACAAAATATCGACTTGAATCGACTATTAGTTACTATCTACTATATATATATATAGTACTATATATATACATATAGAAACATTTATATTTTCTCTTGTATTTCGTAATTATCTGTTAAGGGGTGGAGAATTTATGGAATTAGATGGAGTAAAAATTAAAGAGATAGGGCTATGTAATAAAATCTATAAATAAATTGTGTATATATATTTGTGGTTGTGTGTATATTTGATAACAGATTCCAGGCCATCAAAGTAATTGGCAAAATTCTCTAAGGAATTTTGCCAATTACTTCCGACTCAATATCCCTTAGGTCACTCTTTGCACTTTTTTCTACGACATAGCAATTTCCCAGAACTCGGTTGATAGACAGCCCAGCAAACTGCCATATTACATATAAGAAAAAAAAAAAAATCCCAGGAATCTACTATTAAATATACGTTTACATATTACTCACACACAACTGACGACAGGTACTGCAGCTCACGCTTGTATTATGAATAATGAAAGGGAGAATTTTTTAATAAACGAGCTTTTCATCGTATCCTGGAGGCCATTCAGTCGTTCTCTTCGCTGGTCCGCTTGATTACATTTATTTTCAACGTCACGCCGGGAAACGTGCGAGTGAGAGAAAAAAAAAAAAGTCGGACCAACCCCCGAGCTTTCATTTACCGATGTTGCGACTTTGTACTTAATACACGTGGGGTGTAGCACGAAACGCGCACACGATCCATTATATATATATATATATATATATATATATATATATATATATATATATATATATATATATATATAGTGTAAGAAATCATTAGTTATGGAAAGCGTGACCTATCGACCCATTATTGACTCGAGAGATACACACAAGAATTAAATGGACTCATACGAGAATTTATAGAGTTCAAAAATCTCTCTGTCTCTCCCCCATTTTTCTGTTAGATATTAACGATAAGTCGCTCTGCCTCTTGATCACAATTCAAATACGAATATCATTAATTACCTCTCGCAATACGAAATTCACACTGGTGGTTGGAAAATTTCACCAATCACACATTACATTATATATTATATATATATATATATATATATATATATATATATATATGGAAAGCGTGACCTATCGATGCTTTATTGACTCGAGAGATACACACAGGAATTAAATGCCCTCATACGTGAATTTATAGAGTTCAAAAATCTCAATCTCTCTCTTTCTCTCTCCCCCCCTTTTTCTGTTAGATATTAACGATAAGTCCCTCTGCCTCTTGATCACAATTCAAATACGAATATCGTTAATTACCTCTCGCAATACGAAATGCACACTGGTGGTTGGAAAATTTCACCAGTCACAGATGCATGCATAATTTCGAGTGCAAACGTAATAAATATAGATTACAATATACATAGTCGTGTGGAATGAAATTTTCGAGCCTGCATAGAACAAACAATATTCAATTTTTTCGTTGATATTAATGAGCCTCAATAATAATAGTAGCTACGTAATTTGAGTTTGATTGTTGAATCAACATTTCGAGTATAATTGTCGAGTTTTAAGGTGGCAATTGAATTTCATTGAAAATTCATTGAAATTAAATAAAAATGATTGACAATAATTTTTATAAATTGTTATTGGAATTTGAGAATGGATGAAAAATATTAAAGTTTTCATGATAAAAAAAATATATCAATATTTTTGGCAAATATTTATTTAAGGGTGTTAACGAATCGATTTTCTTGTATTGATGGTCAATTAGTTATTAATTAATTGATTCTTTCGTGTTTGTATGCTGAAAGACTGAAAAAAATCGACCAAAAACTTGTATCATTTTATTATAGAAATTCATCTCTCTCATGTTTCTCTCGAGCTTATCGTGATAAGCGAGACTCATCGGCGATTTGATACTTTTGTCATTTATTCCTCGCTGGATCATTTTTTTTTTTACTACTAACCTTGAGCTTGTAGAAATTTTTTATTTTTAGAGCTTTTCTCGTCTATCTCGTGTCTGCTCGCTACTTGATTATCGGTGAAAAGGCCCAAATTTCTTGAGGGTGTGAAAAATTCGTAAATCAGGGATAATAATACTCAGTTGGGTATATCTCGTGCTGACTTTCCTCTTTCGAATTTTTGCCCGGATAAATTTCTTATCCATAAATCACCGCGAGGTATTCGAAGAATATCATCTAGTTATTATATACTACAGAATATCAAGCAGGCAGACTCACTAACCCAAGATTGCCTTGCTCGAGCATGCTGTCGAGATATATGACCACGGGGGCGGGGTAACTTCCTTAAAGAGGATTTCAAATTTGTGGCGAGAGAGAGAGAGAGAGAGGGAGAGAGAGAGAGAGAGAGAGAGAGAGAGAGAGAGAGAGAGAGAGAGAGAGAGAGGAGAGGGGGAGAGAGAGAGAAAGATAGAGAGGAGAGGGGGAGAGAGAGAGAAAGATAGAGAGGGGTGGGGGAGAGAGAGAGGTGCAATGGCACCAAATGGCCTCGATAGCCCCTCGAGGAATAACCGAGGATCTGTCCCACGCTCATGTATGCGATATAACAGCTGCAGACTAGTACAGGCTGTATAATGTATGAACCAGGTAAAAGCTTATTCAAAAAGTCACAAAAGCTCCAAGGTTCTTAAACTATGAAAAAAAATAAACTATGAAAAAAAAAGTCGTCATTGAATTCATATAAATTTGGTTATTCGAATATATTTTTGTTTCTACTTAAAGTCAATTTTATTTTTACTATATAATTTATTTATAAGCTAAACATGTTTTTGTTTTTTTTTTTTTAACGAACCCGAATCGAACAAAGTTTATTTTCATTGAATGAAATTTTTTAGTGCAGGGCTTAAAAAAAATTAATCGAACTAGTTTTCGTGGTATTTGGTAAATTTTTTAAATTTATAAAAAAATAATATTTTGTGTATTTGTAAACGTGTTTCAACGTTTTTTCAAACTCTAAATAAAAAAAAAAAAAAACGTTATTCAATTAAAATATAAACGTTGTGGTTTGAATAAATTTTTTTCTTGCAAAATTTAATTTTTTTACTTGACCAAACTTTACGTGTAATCGAAATTTATTTGGGTCAGAAGATGATGTTGGATCGAGTGTCGAAATAAAATTTATAAGTGTAAACATTTGAAAGATTTAAAAAAAAAATTAATTCAAGCAGCTTTTATCGTCGATCGTTATAAATTTGTAAACTAATAAATAAATAAATGTATCTTATATATTTTTGTTGGATCGTTATAAGCTTTATTCGTGGAAATCTATTTCGATGTTTCAACGAGAGATATCGAAATATTGGCAAAACCGATCAAAAAGGATGACAATTTGTGAAAGGAGGAAGGATGAGCCGATAATACTGCGATACGAATGAATGGCATCCTCACGAGGAAAATACGATTATGGTGGCTGGCGACGAGATACACATCCGATTCATATTTGAGTCTCGCCTGCGCGATTATCTCATATCTAATCTTCGTCTTTACCGGCTTCGAGAATGGCTTTCGATTTCTGCTCTTCGGCAAATAAAAAGGCAAAATGGATACCACATTGAAAAGTGTGTATATATATATAGATATAGGTTACACTCTTTGGCCAATTTGGCAATTTTGTTTGAAAGATAAAATAATACATTTTTATAATAAATATATTTTCGACGAATTACAAAAGAAATAATAAAAAAAATTGAAGGAATTACAAGTACAAGTCTTGTTGAGATATACATAAATATTAATGTGCGTGGTATTTATATATATGAAGAAAACGAGAGAGAGGGAGAGTGCTCACAGTCTCCATCGAGAATTCCGACTCCCACAGGAGGCCAGGATACAAAGAGGAAATATACAGGGTATTTCGTCAAATCTTGACACATTTTTTCCACTTCCATTTTTTTTTTTATATCGTACTCTTGATATTTTTTTTTTAGCGATGTATCGAGATAATATAATTTTTTGATAATTAGAGATTTTTTGTCGACTTTAATCGTTCACGAAATATTAATACCCGGTCAAGTGGACTGATGAAAAAGAAAAATCTCAATTCAATCATTACAATTCATTATAATTATTATAATTATTTGAGCTTTTTGCACGAATTGGCGCGATTTAATTGGGTGGTGAATATGATCGATTTTTTTTATATAGGTCAAATTAGGTTTACCGCAGTTTGAATTACCCATATATGATATATAATCTCACGGATGACTATGAACGAATTTGGTATGCAATGGAATATATGAAAAATAGTACAAATAACATGCACGTATGGAGATCCGGAAGATACGAGAGAAAAAGTATAATATACATAAGAAGCATATTTATGCATCCGTCCCATGTTTATTTATTGATGAAATATATACAGTATAACTCTACACAGAAAAGTCACGAGTCCACCCACGATATTTCTTGTATATACACATACATATATGTATTTATAAATATAGAGCTTAAGGCTGAGTACATGTGCATCTATCCAGTCTGCAGTTTTAACGCTTCAGCGCCTTTAGTTCGCAGAAAAAAGATCATTCGACTCCAGATGTTTCACAAGATACGACAAAATAGCAACAAAAAAAAAAAGAGTAGGCTGCTGTGGGATGAGACAAAAATATGCGATATATTATTTATTTCGTAGTTTTTGTGCACTTGGCTTACATAACAGGCTAAGGGAAAAAGCCAGTTGTTCAAAGAGCATCATCGAAAATTTCAATCGCATTCTAGGAAGAAAAAAATAAAGAGAAATTCGTTCTTTTCACTCTTTACCTGATGTCAATTTTCCTCTCCCTTGTTTTTTGACACTCAATTTTTATTATTTTTAGTCACTACCGTGAAACGTATATTTTACTCATTGATTCAATCTCGTTTTGGTCCACTATTCGTATCTTTAACGTATCCCCCATTTAAAATCGCCTCGAGTCTCTCATTTTCTGTCTTCTTAGCGAATTTTTCCTTCTGCTTCTTTTGCCTTTATTTTGTACGATGTTTTTTTCCACTCAATTACTCTCTCCCGCTTCGGATTCGCTACTCCATCTTACTGTGCCTCGATCTATGCAGCTCGGTGTTTGCTCATTTTTTGCCGAAGCTGCTCTCTCGTCACACGGGATCGTGTTCACCGGGGAAAAGGAGATAGAAGAGAGAGAGAGAGAGAGAGAGAGAGAGAGAGAGAGAGAGAGAGAGAGGAGAGAGAGAGAGAGAGAGAGAGCGACAGGAGAAAAATCTGGCAAAATTGGATCCGTAGGAAGTGAAAAATTTCGCTCCAGTGCGTTTAGCCCGCTATCTAGCGGATACGCTTGAAACACGCTTCTTGGTTCGGGGACGCGCTCGATAGGCGGCGCTCCGACGCTCCGACGCTCCGCCCACCCTCATTCTCCCACTCTCCATGCCGCTACTTCGGCGTATTATAGACCGCATAGCATCAACGTTACGACACTTTCAATAAAGCTCGTGTAGGGCTTAATCCCGGGATGGAACGCTCGAACGATTTTCGAGAGAACGTCTCGGGAGACACGAATCTCAATTCGTGTTCCTTGAGAATGGCCCAGGACGTAAATACCGAGATAGACTGTGAGAGAGAAAGAGATGGGGAGATTCTGGTGGCTTCTCGCAAGAGTATCTTGGCATATAGAACGAGACATTGGGGGAGAGAAATTCGTATAGCGAGAGCGTTTATACGATCACGAAGCTCCATAGAACGCCTGTCCGAAAGCTCCTACAGAGAGAGAGAGAGAGAGAGAGAGAGAGTGAGAGAGAGAGGCTTGCAAGTTGATTTGTGGTCCGATAATATATCGCCCCAAGTACGTCGCCGTACGAACGTAAAGGCTTTCCACTCTCTCTGCAATCCTTCCCATCAAGCCTCCCTTGCCTCCGTCCTCCATTTCGAGCGCCCCTTTGCCATGTTTAAATTAAGTGAAACCCTCTAGGAAGTCAATCGCCTAAGCTCACGTCACACAGGAATAAATATTCTAGTGAAAATACGGGTCATTCCGTCTCATTTGACTCTATAGCTCGCATAGACAGGCTATCAAGCCACCTTAACTGGGATCACTCGGATTTCATTCTATTAAATTATTGTTAAAACTAGACTAAAGCTCTCGGCAACATTCTTTTCTCTCGTTCAATTGAATATTGAAAATATTATAAATATTCTAATTCAAAAAGCATTTTACTAAATAAATTTATGAAATTTGCAGCGTTTACTTATTTAACGTAAGAAATTTATTTTCTTTTTACTTTCTTTTTTATGAAAGATTAAATTGGTCCTTCGTTGGTGGTTTGAGGAATCATCGGCTTTGTGTGGAAAAATTGTCTCAGCCACAAGAGACTCGTTTAAGCTCCTCTGTCCCTTTATTTATTTTTATTTTTACCCAGCGTCGAGTCACAAAAGCTTGTGCAGCGTAAAAACTCAATCGGGTCTCACGAGCAAAAGTCTTCAAGCTTACAGGAAGATCGTCTTTTGCGGCCGATTGCGTGCTGTCTGCCGTAAAATGAGCAAGGAAGTGCGCGTTTTCTATATCATGGAGAAGCGCAGGATCGCGAGTGTAAACGTAGAAGTGGTAAAAATAAAAAAGGTGTGTGTGTGTGTGTGAGAGAGAGAGAGAGAGAGGAGAGAGAGAGAGAGAGAAAGAGAGAGAGAGAGAAAGGAGACAAGAAAAGGTAGAGTGATCGTCGCCCCCACCTTGATGCGAATTACACCAATAAATGAGCTTTTTTTATCCTTTTTTCCTCTCAACCCTTAAATCGGAACAACTTTATATGTGAGGCATTACACCTCAATTCGACCATCCCTTATAACTTGCATCCAGCCATCCCGTATTGTCTCGATCTCGAATATGGTCCATTATTTTTTTTCATAACATTGTATTTTTCACCCTACAGTCAGTTAAGTGTACTGAATCTTTTCAAGATTTTTCATGCTTCGTCCTTCAAATTATGTCAGAAAAAATAACGTGATTAAAATTAATTGTCCTGAAGTTTCGCGTGAAGATGGAACAAAAAATTGTTACCCTATCATATATATTTTTTTTCATTCGTATGTAGTACGAAAATGCCATAAAAAAAATGCCATACGTAAAATATATTGAATTTTTTTCATCTGGGTGGAAAAATGAAAATGTTGAGCAATCGTCGATCGCAACGATTTGATTTTCAACGTTTTTATGTGTTTGAATTCAAAGGCGTCTGGCGTAAATAAAATGTCAATAAATTTTTTTACGGGCAGGTCGAAGTTCGAGATAAAACGTTCTATAGATTTGTTTGTATGGTTAAAAAAAAAGAAAAAAAATGTATAGCAATCGTGCCATACATTTTTTTTTTACAATATTCATTTTTGAAGCGAAACTTTTATACGATCATTTCATGGACCTGTAAAATAATAATTCAGATATATCGAAAGCCAATGAAGATCCAAAGCGTGACGCTCATGGCTCAAAAAAAATAAAAACTCCGAGCATTTTTGTTGCCTGCAGAAATAAAGTAAAAAAAAAAACCCAAGATGCAAACCACTGGAAATTTTGTAAATTATGATTCATGCGAGATTTGAGGCATGTAGAGCGCGTACAGAAAAAAAAAAAAGTCGATTTCTAAAAGCTTCGCGAGAATCTACCGCGAGAGAAACGCGTTGATTTATGCTTTGGGAAAATTTTCACTGATTCTCGTGGATAATTTATTGGTCCCTGAACCAAAAGGTTCCTACTCCGGTTTTCTCTGCTTTTTACTTCGCTCGCTAACGTCTTTTTTTTTTTTTTTTTTTTTTTTTCACTATTCCCGGATAGAAAAGGCTTCGTGTAAACGTCAAGATACTATATAAGGAAAGAACGGGGTGAGTCCTAGTGTACACTACACTGAGCACAATAAAATTCCCATAAAGTTGAATTCTACTTCTGATTGCTCGAACGTGAGTTTTGTAAGATTTGCTCGTGTCTCTTGTATACGGCGAAAACGAGTTCGAGTCAAACGATGATAAATCTCTCTCTCTCTCTCTCTCTCCACAATTGTCTTATGTTCTAGTGAAAATTGTATCCTCTAAACGTCCATAAAAAATCACGACAAACTCAATTTTTGGTCCCATGACTGCCAGTTGCATAGATAAAAATAAGAAGAAAGAATAAAAAAAATTGAAAAATGTGAAAACTCTAAATGATCGAGAAGGGCGAGTTGGAAAAAAAAATTGGAAGAAAAAAAAAAGAAATTATGTAAACTTTTCGGGAGACACTTTGGCGAGTCTGTGTGGGCTGGAGCCCGAGGATTAAACGAAAGCTCTCGACTTTCCAGTCCATAAGTAGACTAAGTGATTTTTTTTCCTTGCAAAATTTTCATCCCTCCCAATTGTTTTTTTTTCCCTCTAGTCCTCGTCATGAAATCAACAGTTTGCAAAGCTCGATAAGAAAAAAATATGCCGAGGGATAAAAACTACCCCTTAATTAATTATTCTCTTGTGTACCTTAAATTAAAGCTCTTTGGATTCTGATTGAATTACATCTGAGGCTATTCTTCCATCGTATTGAAGCAAATAAATGTTTTTCCTTTCAGTATGAATTTTGGAATAACTTTGAGAAAATTAGGGAATTTGGATCAGGTCGAGTGTGATATGATTCAGCATTATAAACGGTTAAAATCCTTTGCAATAGGTGCTTGGATGATCCAATAGACCAAAGGATAAGATAAGAAAGATGCGAGCGGTATGAGAGAAGAAGAAGAAGAAGAAGAAGAGATAGGCTGATAGTTTGTCCCTTTTCCAGCTCTCGAGGATTTAACGCTAAAGGACTAAAAGCTTAAGAAATACGAGCCGATTTCCCAGCAGCCTCTAAAAACGGATAGGATGACGATGCGGTCGAGTGGAAACTCAAATGTATTTTATATTCCCACACCGTTAACTACTTCAGACAAAATAATAATCAATGACGAATTATTGAAAAAAATCATTCGTTGCATGATTTTTGTACTGATAAATATTTAAGAATTATTTGGATCGAGATATTTGTTAATTTTATCTACAAGTTAAATATTGTAAAAAAAAAATACTCAAGGGAAGATGAAAAAAAATATATATTTTATTCAAGTAGAGCGTGAGTATATTTTCTCAGGAATATTTTGTAGTTAAAGCACGTTGGGACGTTAATATAAATATCATTACAATTTCCTTTCCTTCATCCTTTTTTTTATATGGAAAAAAATCCCCGCCTGCCTATCGTTGTACGTGACTTGAAAAAAAAAAATCCAAGAAAATCCGAGGGTGTCGCGGATTGGGTTGATCAGAGACCAAAATTTGTTTACTGTTGAATCATGAATTGAATTTAAATTCAAGTATACCAAATTTACTATAAAATCATCAACAATTATCGATAAAATTTCTCATTCAATATTTTCATTCAAATTCAATCCATAATTCAAGAATGTCTATCAGGCACAGAAATTAAATATTCGCTTTCCCAAGTGGAGAACGATTGGAAAATTCATGCTCAGACAAATTCTTCGAATTACCCTTCGTATTATTTGTCAAATATAATGATCCCAGAGAAAAAAAAAAACACTACTGGCTCAAATATTGAATTTGAATTGTGAATATTGAACTTTAACGATATTCGAATGGTGAATGAAAAATAAAAAAACTCTGATCAGAGCAGCAGGAAAAGAGAGAAAAAAAAAATATCGCAGAGACATCAAACCCGCAGAGTGGTAACTCACGTATGAATACTTTTTAAAACATCACATGGTCCGTTATTCGTGCGAAGGTTTTTTGATGCAAGAGAGAGAGAGAGAGAGAGTCAAGGGGATGGGCCTTTGGGGACGGTAAAACGGGGTGAGCTCGATGTGAAAAAAGTGAACTGGATGGTCGAGCAGCTCGTAAACCAACGGATAGGAGAGTCCGGTAGTCCGCAGTACTCATACATCCATTCATATATTTTTTACATATATAGATATGTATATATATATATATATATATATACACCCAGTAGACGAGCTTTCTATATATATATATATATGTATAAAAGCTCGTCTACTGGGTGTACGTGAGTGAAAAAGTAACCATTGGGAAAAGAGCTTCGGATGACCTACGAACGTATAAATGTTACACGACCTGCCCAAAGAAAAATGAAACGAAGATGTAACTCTGAAACGTACCATATAATATGGTCCATGAAAGACGTAAAATCGTACGAGAATCAAAAAAGCTTTGAGGGAAACAGGAATAAAAAAAAAAAAAAATTGTCGCAAAGCTAAAGATGGCAATAGACTGATAGGCGTTTGGGGTCCGCGGGGATGGTTTGAAAAATCCGGATTAAAGCGCAAGTCAGAGATAAGGGATGCTGGAAACACACTGAATAAAAGGAAATAATGCATATACTATATATATAGCGAAAGCGTATTGCGAATAGTAGAAAAAGAAGAAATTGTAAGGGGCGGGGGGGATGAGGAGTGACGAGGAAGGAAAAAGTCAGAGAACGAAGGAATAAGGCAAAAAGAGGGAGGAAATTCGAGGCTGGTGTACGATTTGCAACGGAACAGACTACAGACGTGGATAGAGAAGCGAGAGAGGAAATCGAACGAAATGGTCTCTGGCAGGCGAGCATATAGCAGTGCCAGTAGAAAGCAGAAATGCAATTCTGATTGCAGGCATTCATGCAGATTTCCCCGAGGGTGCTGGTCGTCCTCGTTGGGACCTTTTACTATGACCTTGTAGTGACCTTTATATATAGGCTCTCTAGGAAAAGTTCTCAACGACGAACGAAGCTCTCTCTATTTCTCTCTTTCTCTATTTCCTTCCCTTCCTCTATCTCTCGTTTAGCTATTTTATATATACATATATATTGAGCAAAAGCTCTTCCGTCCATGGACCAAGAGTCGTGGATTATCCACCCTTTTCATCTAAATGACCTTACGGTCGCCTAAATGGCGTAGAGTTTCTCCAGCCATTGTCTCCTTTCTCGCAGACTTCTCTACATGCCCCAAAAGTCCCCTCATTCTCTCTCTCTCTCTTTCTCTCTTTCTCTCTCTCTCTCTCACCCTCGTATGTCTTTTCATGGAGTTTTTGCTTATTGTTGTTGTTTCTTATCGTCGATTTGTCTCCCTCGTAGACAGTCTAAGTTCTCTATTTCCGGTGTACAGTCGTCCTATAATTTACTGATGAAGGAACCTCGTAAATATAGTCAAGTCAGAGCTTTGCAAAAAATTTTAACGTATTAATTTTACTTGAAATTTTTCAAATTTTTTATAAGGGATGACGATGACGTCGAGATAAAAAGAATTGAATTAAATATATTTGATATTTATAGAATTTATAAAAGTTTACATTTGATTCGAAAAATAAAATGTACAAAAGTGTTTTCGACTCTGATATATATATATATATATATATATATGTATATATGAACCCAAACGAATTTCATTAAATTCGAATAAATCTGTTTCACTTTTACCCTGGACACGAACCAAGAAAGTTGAAAAAGTCGTGTTATTATTTTTTTTCCACGACTAGAAATATTCCAACGACGTATAATACGAAAATATACCGGAGATGCAGCTGTCCCGATTTTCTTTGTACGACGGGAGGCCGAGAGACAGAAAGATTTATCTTTCCGCATCCCTTACCAGACACGAAGGACAAAGGGGATCAGGGCAAAAGCGTGGCTTTGAAAAATTGTTTTGGGGCCAAGACGGAGCAGCTTTTTGAAATGTTTAAGTTTGGCAACGACTCAAAGGAGAGACAAACGGGCAACGCTCACATACAAACAAACGGACATGCACACGAGGGAATTTGTGGGAGAAATAAAATGTTGAAAAAAAAAAAAAAAAAAAGTATAAGAGAGCCAAAAAGGTGGAGGAAGCGTGTAGAATGTGTGGGAAGGAGATTTACCAAGTAAAAATCGAATCCGGCCAAGGGGTATATATGTATTTTTATGTTCCTCATTCGCTATATATATATATATATATTTTTTTTGTTTTTTAATTTTTTTTCCAACCCTCTTTCACTGCTAACGTGAGCTCACCTTGGCAACTTGTCAAGAAAGTAAACGATTTTCATCCTGGAAACCGTACAGAGAGAAAGGGGGAGAGAAAACGTCACCAGTCACTTCGCCAGAGGGAACGAGGCAAGAGGGGGGTCAGAGTGAATGAGTCGCAGCAAAAATGAACAAGCAAATGTTCGCTTTTATCTGATATATTTTTATTTTACCCTCCGTAATATCGATGAAGGATTTACATCAATTTTCAAATTTTTGTGGTGAGTCTGATTCGTCCCAGCCGTAACTACTAGCGAGTTCTCGCTATCTCTCTCTCTCTCTCGTCCTACGAAAAACCGAGCTTTATCGAGGCAGAAAATTTAGCGAGAATTTAACCAGTAAAGAGGGTCATATATCATTTTGCCTCGAGGCTTCAATTGACAAGGGCCAACTGCATACACTCAACGAGATTTATCAGAGTACCGGTGAGTGATTTGTTTGCTCAACTGGTAAATAATTTAGGAAGCTTAGCGTTTTGTTAAATTCTAATCCCTAAAGCCCTTTAAGCTCTGCCAATAATCTTACCAAGAGGTAAAAATACCGTAAATTATCCATCCAGAGAGACATAAATTACTTAAAGCTTTTTTTTTTTATACATTTTATATTATAATCTTTCCACAAATCTTGAATTTACAATGGGGTAGATTTTTGAGTAGAGTATGCAATATTTAATGATAGAACGAATTGTAATTTTGGACAAATATTATGTACGATCTGCCTCGTGTAATATTCGAGGCCAATCGGATTCGAGTGATAAACCGAATATTACCACGAAATTCGATGAAATCGGAGAGATTATTTTATATATATAGGTTACGTCGTTTAGAGTATATCGAATCGTAATTCATAATAATAGTAGTAATAGCGTGTACATAAAAAATGAGGGATTTAATGAGATAGAATTAACGAGATTGTTTTACTGCACATGCATTGGAGTCAATAAATAATGTACATTTGTGATTAAATATATTATGTTATATTAGAGAGAGAGAGAGAGAGAGAGAGAGAGTGAGAGAGAGAGAGAGAGGGGTTGAAAAGGTTCCAGCCTTAAATAATCTTGCGACCAAATTGATTTCACGAATCTGCTGTTAATTAACTGGAAAGGGGGTTGGCTTTGGAAAGATGAGTTCGATGAAGAGAGAAAGGCAAGGGTTGTCTAGCATATATACATTCAACTATAGCGAAGGAAAAGCCATCGGTGTGTTCTGAAATTGGGACGAGACGTGCGCAGCTCCCTTAATTCACCATCTTCTTCCTCTCTCTCTCTCTCTCTCTCTCTTTCTCTTCGGTACATTCTGGATCCCCAATTCGAGAGGAAAAGCCCACGAGCGCCAGATGTCTCAACCGAGAGACTCTATTCTGACTTCTCGCACAGCAGGCTTCTTCTCTCGAATTTTCTCTTCCTCTTTCTTTCTCTTTTCCTCACCCCCTCGGCTTTAGCCTGCAGAGCTTTTCCACGTGGAGGTCGACTAAGAACAAGAAGAAGAAGAAAATGAGAAACAGAGAGAAAGAGGGAGGGAGAGAGAGAGAGAGAAAGAGAGAGGTAGAGATTGGAATGGGCAACCAGCAGTTTCTAGAGGCTAAGGGAGAAATCTACCCCCATCCTACATTTATCCTCGAGTTTCTCTCCCACGCCTTCGGCAAACTCCCGCACCTGCTACAGCCTCTCTCGCTCAACAGTATAATACAGAAATCGTCGAAGGACTCGATCTCACAAATGCTATATATATATATATATATATATATATACATATATATGTATACGATGTACATAAATGTATCGTCCATATAACTCACAGATGGAGTAAAAGAAAGTGATGCTGGTTTCTCAGTGAAGACAAGTATCCTCAAGGCCATATAAAAATTCACTTTAGTTTATATACATTAAATTTATGTGGATACGAATTTTTGTATTTTTTGGTCCAACATTATTTCAGGGAAAAAAAATTTGATGAACTTTAGATATGACAAGAATTGTCTCACGATGAAAAACGATAGATGACTATATACATAAATGATACTTGATTTAATGTGCAAATTAATTTTAAGATTTTTTTATCATATGCATTCATTTTTTATTTTTTGTTTTTTTGTGGGAATTAAAAAAATTTCGTACATTTTATAGGATGACAAAGTCGTGGTTTGATGACGTGTACGATACACGAATTTATGCTTGGGATAAGAGATGAGAAGCGCAAGAAGAGTGACGGCGTGTATGTGTGTGTGAGAGAGAGAGAGAGGGAGGGAGAAAGTGTGTGTGTGAGAGAGAGAGAGAGAGAGAGAGAGAGAGAGAGAGAGAGAGAGAGAGAGAGAGAGAGAGAGAGAGAGAGAGAGAGAGAGAGAGAGAGAGAGGATGGGAGAGAGAGAGAGAGAGAGAGAGAGGATGGGAGAGAGAGAGAGAGAGAGAGAGAGAGAGAGAGAAAGATTAACGTACAAGGGCATTTAATTCTCAGTTTTTATTCATCAACGTGCCCTGGGGCTCTCTCGACGAGATCGTTCAGACAAATTCTAATTGCTCGTGTAAGCGTTTACCCTCCCTCGCTGTTTATTGTTCTCATTTTCATCTTTTTTTGTGTCACACTCTCTCTTTCTCTTTTTTCGTGGTAAAAAGTGTAGAAATTTTCTTTCTCTATCTCTCGCTCTCTCCGAGTCCCATGCGGTTGCTTCTACTTTCCCACAGTCAGCCAGAGAGGTCGCATATCGCTATAGCATAAAAAACATACGCGCAATTTTTTATTTTCTTCATTTTCATTCTGTCTGCTCTCGGTCATCCCTTTTCATTTCGTTCTTCTCGCCCCATTATCCCACATTTGGATTTTTTACCTCACGTGAACGGCCAGCGAGGAAAAAAAACGAGGAGCCAGAGGTGAAAACAGAACAAGCTGGAAAATGGAAAGTCGAGAGACAGAGAAAGAGAGAGAGAGAAAAGTTAACAGCTGGAGCAACGTGGCAAAATTCAAGCACGAATGAGAGTATGGAGAAGGAGAAATAGAGAAAAGAGAAACAAATTTTTTTTTTTTTTTTTTTTCTTCTCACCAAGCAAGATGGTTAATCAACAAAAGTATCTAATTGCGACCAGCCCAAGGGGTTTTTTGGCCAAACTCCTCTATCTCGTATTTATCCTATAATTCCGTATAAACAAAATAAACGAAACGTGCACAGGTCTCACAATTTTTACAATTCACGGATTTCCAGCCAAGCCTTGATGTATATATATATCA
>CAVLGY010000007.1:5000-10000 GCA_963669185.1 Dyspetes luteomarginatus | reverse complement strand
TAAAGTTTACAGCCTCAGTTATACGCTCTGATATACGATGTAATGAGAATCTCTTTGACGAGAAGATAGAAGGAGAGCTATGAATTATATTAACCGACGAGGAGAAAGAGGGGAGGCAACATAATTTTAAAGAGTTTATATTCTACTGTCTTGTGTGCTTCGCCATAAAATTTTACTTTTTTTCTTCTCCATGAGTATCGCCATTGTGAATGAAACGGAAATATTTCAGTGTCACTTTAACCTTTAAAAGGAAGAATAAAATTGCTTGAACATTGCCTATCAACCATTGTGGCATTACGCTATTGATATGCATGGAAAAATCAAAGACCATCGATGCTTCAATTTTTTTCGAAACCCAATTTTTTCTACCCCCCCCTTTTTTTTTTCGAGAATCGAAAAATCTGAATAAAAAACTTTCAAAAATCTGGTATTCTGTTCCCTTTATTTGGCGTCTACCACTGGGACCGGGATGGCCAATAACGTCGACAGTAATGGACTATTCTTTGATCTAACTGGTTCATCTATTTCTACTTTTATTATATTTTTCTCAATTTTTTCCAACTGACATAATAATATTATTGAGTAATATTATTAATATAATAATAATATGTAATAATAGCAACTTAGTAATAAAAATAGAAAGTATATATATATACATATATATGTCACTTAATGTAAAAGCAAGATATCAAAATTGACAGGACGTGTATATATACATATATATCAGCCATTGTGGCATTACGCTATTGATATGCATGGAAAAATCAAAGACCATCGATGCTTCAATTTTATTTCGAAACCCAATTTTTTCTACCCCCCCTTTTTTTTTTCGAGAATCGTAAAATCTGAATAAAAAACTTTCAAAAATCTGGTATTCTGTTCCCTTTATTTGGCGTCTACCACTGGGACCAGGATGGCCAATAACGTCGACAGTAATGGACTATTCTTTGATCTAACTGGTTCATCTATTTCTACTTTTATTATATTTTTCTCAATTTTTTCCAACTGACATAATAATATTATTGAGTAATATTATTAATATAATAATAATATGTAATAATAGCAACTTAGTAATAAAAATAGAAAGTATATATATATACATATATATGTCACTTAATGTAAAAGCAAGATATCAAAATTGACAGGACGTGTATATATACATATATATCAGCCATTGTGGCATTACGCTATTGATATGCATGGAAAAATCAAAGACGATCGATGCTTCAATTTTTTTCGAAAAGCAATTTTTTCTACCCCCCTTTTTTTTCGAGAATCGAAAAATCTGAATAAAAAACTTTCAAAAATCTGGTATTCTGTTCCCTTTATTTGGCGTCTACCACTGGGACCGGGATGACCAATAACGTCGACAGTAATGGACTATTCTTTGATTTAACTGGTTCATCTATTTCTACTTTTATTATATTTTTATCAATTTTTTCCAACTGGAATAATAATATTATTGAGTAATATTATTAATATAATAATAATATGTAATAATAGCAACTTAGTAATAAAAATAGAAAGTATATATATATATATATATATGTCACTTAATAATAATATTATTGAGTAATATTATTAATATAATAATAATATGTAATAATAGCAACTTCGTAATAAAAATAGAAAGTATATATATATACATATATATGTCACTTAATGTAAAAGCAAGATATCAAAATTGACAGGACCAGTGGAGGAGGATCAGAAAGCAGACAAGTTCGCTGGGCCCCATGGCGCCCATATAATTCGACAAGGATCATCGTCCCATGTACACACACACACACACAGAGATAGGAAGAGAGAGAGGGTGAAAGGGTGAATACAGTGTTGGTGCACGACCACCGCATGACAAATTGATGGCTGGGACGCGAGAGGGTCCTCTTTGAATTATCGACGATACTCAAACGCTCCTGAGTCGTATATTTGTATTATCTGTATCGGTAGAGAGTAAGCGAGCAGAGGGTGTAATGAGGGTTTGTATGAAGGGATGCTTGAAGCATTATAGGGCGTTCGATTTATTATCGCTAAATTGTGACACTGATAACGACCAGTACAATTTCGGTTGTCACTAAACATTCAAAAATTTCTAAAAAGGAATTAAATTTTGGCTTCTCTATCAATAAGCAAAATTTATACGTAAAATTTTCTCTAAAATTTGCGACCAGTACAATTTCGGTTGTCACTAAAAATTCAAAAATTTCTAAAAAGGAATTACATTTTGGCTTCTCTATCAACAAGCAAAATGTATACGTAAAATTTTCTCTAAAATTTGCGACCAGTACAATTTCGGTTGTCACTAAAAATTCAAAAATTTCTAAAAAGGAATTAAATTTTGGCTTCTCTATCAACAAGCAAAATTTATACGTAAAATTTTCTCTAAAATTTGCGACCAGTACAATTTCGGTTGTCACTAAACATTCAAAAATTTCTAAAAAGGAATTAAATTTTGGCTTCTCTATCAATAAGCAAAATTTATACGTAAAATTTTCTCTAAAATTTGCGACCAGTACAATTTCGGTTGTCACTAAAAATTCAAAAATTTCTAAAAAGGAATTAAATTTTGGCTTCTCTATCAACAAGCAAAATTTATACGTAAAATTTTCTCTAAAATTTGTGACCAGTACAATTTCGGTTGTCACTAAACATTCAAAAATTTCTAAAAAGGAATTAAATTTTGGCTTCTCTATCAATAAGCAAAATTTATACGTAAAATTTTCTCTAAAATTTGCGACCAGTACAATTTCGGTTGTCACTAAAAATTCAAAAATTTCTAAAAAGGAATTACATTTTGGCTTCTCTATCAACAAGCAAAATGTATACGTAAAATTTTCTCTAAAATTTGCGACCAGTACAATTTCGGTTGTCACTAAAAATTCAAAAATTTCTAAAAAGGAATTAAATTTTGGCTTCTCTATCAACAAGCAAAATTTATACGTAAAATTTTCTCTAAAATTTGCGACCAGTACAATTTCGGTTGTCACTAAAAATTCAA
Organism: Dyspetes luteomarginatus; assembly: GCA_963669185.1. NCBI lineage: Eukaryota > Metazoa > Arthropoda > Insecta > Hymenoptera > Ichneumonidae > Dyspetes > Dyspetes luteomarginatus. The sequence goes on along the minus strand of CAVLGY010000007.1, from coordinate 7,002 downwards.
AAATTTCTAAAAAGGAATTAAATTTTGGCTTCTCTATCAACAAGCAGAATTTAGACGTAAAATTTTCTCTAAAATTTGCAACCAGTACAATTTCGGTTTGGGTTCATCTTAACGTCTCGATTTTTCTTATTCTCATAACCCAACGAGCGGATATTCGATGCACATACCTGAGTGATCAACACCCTCGTTATGAGAGCCTCAAGCTTTTCCATGCACCATGGAAACGTCATGGGGGTCAGTGAATGGTTTCGTTTGGAATTCATAAAAATCCACGTCTGTGTGTCTCGAAATTAAAAGAGAATATTAATTTTTTAAATGCTTGCTCTGTGTGAATGAACTTTTAATGGAAAAACACTATTACACCATATTGAGGTCAACTCTTATTAAAGAGAGTATAATTATCATTATACTGTAACAGCATAGTAGTAAGTGAAGTTTTTTTTTTTTACTTCGTAATTATTGGCTATGGGCAGCAATGAAGAGGATATTGTATGAACAAATATATATATATATATATATATATATATATATATATATATATATATATATATATATATATATATATGTATATAGATGGACAATGTCGAGCGAATCTCGTATGTGAATAACGCGTGAGAGCCAACGGTGTGTTACGGAAGCGTTTGACCATGCTTGAACCGCATCTGGCAAGCCTCGATGCACCAGACAGCCACACACCATACTACGACAAGCGGTCTGACTCGATACGGTTAACATTCACTCGACGTTCTATACACCTGGGCCCATCGAGTCTAGATATATATATATATCTTGCAGGCTTTATATATATATATATATATATATATATATAAAGCCTGCAAGCAGGACCATCTTCACTTTGCTCGTTCCACGCCTAAGGGCACGTTCACAATGCACTCTACCCATACATATATATATATATATAACATATTGCAATAGCACATTGTGCAATATTGAGTAAAGTTTCGTAGTATCCTCAACATACATTACGAGGATTTGACCTCATCGAACACATCCACATGACTCGATAATTTTACCATTGACACTATCAGAGGTCACAGAAATAACCATCGTCAAACCATCAATTTAGTTTGATCGCAGATTGGATTTCTCCATTTTCTTTTTAGTTTTCTCGATTCGAATCGTGTTGTAAAAAATAATAATGTCGCGATGCACGTAAGATAGAAAGATTTATGTCGAATTGATGAAAAAAAAAAACGATCTAAACTCGTATTTTATATATTTATATTTTATTATTTCGAAATTCAACCCCTACGGGGGTAAAAAGGGGTAAAATGTTTTTTTACTTTTATTATATAATTAATAAATTATGACTCGTTTCTTCATTCTTGCAACGAATATTTTCCAAAAGAAATGAGCCAATTATAAAATGGAAAATATACATTTTGACTTGACAAACTTTAATAGGTAAAAATTCAAAGTAGAAAATAATTAAAAATTGTATGCTATGGAGAAAACGAGTCTCGAGGGTGTCCCCGTATTAATAAAAAATGAACAAAAAAAAATTGTGTATCAGCTAATGAACGAACGAGAACCAAGAGACCTTTGTGTATATTAGTAAATATTTTTGTTCAAACACGAGAGTACCGTCAATGGAAAAGAGAAAAAAACATTAAATTAGGTGATGTGCCACCGAAGGAAAGAGGTAAAAGCTCTGCGGTTCGAGCTCGCTAACGAATAATTATTTACAATTACGGTACAACGTCCTCTCGCCCATATCTGCTGGGACAATGCAGAAAACTCTGTGGTGTGAAAAATAATATGCTCAAATATAAAATGTTAATTGTTCCCTGAGCTAATTACTATTTTCATTTTCTCATCGCAAAATACATATATATATTTTTTTTTTAATCGATCACAAAAAAATGTCTAAATAGATATTAATTATCAAATTATACATTTAACTTTTTAATAAAAATTCACCACGTGTATTAATTTTGGCAAAATCATTTTAAATGATTTTTCATTTGCGGTTCGAGCTCGC
>CAVLGY010000007.1:0-2500 GCA_963669185.1 Dyspetes luteomarginatus | reverse complement strand
TATACGAAAGAATTCCATCAACCCCTTTTGTCCATACACCACAATTTTACCAGAGAGTCAGAGAAAATCTCAAGTCTTGGATATATACTAGAAAGATCGTGTGTGCGATCAGAGAGAAACGAACGAGAGCACACGAGTGAATGAACAAAGGCAAGAAAAAAAAAAAAATAAACAAAAAAAAAAAACTAGTCCGACGCGAATGGGGTGGAAGAAACCACATACCGATGTACGTATTGCTTTGGATCAAACTTCAATATATATGTATGTATGTCTGTGTGTACATTTATTGTCAAACTTATCAATAATTTTAATTAAACGAAATTTATTAAATTATTTATTCTTGAAGAAAATGTCATGTCATATTGTCAGTTGTCCATCTAAGCCAAACGACTTAGAATATCTAAGTAAATCAACGATCATGAATTGTTGCCCATATTGGTCAAAAATTAATCCTATTCTCGCTGATTAATCACTCGGATTGACTATTGCCATCGAAACATCCAGTAAGACTAAATTATTTAAATTGAAAAAATATTAACCGATGCAATTACCGATCACAGTTACATTGTCGAGAGATAATAAACGAGTGCAATGGTGAATTTAAAAAAAAAATGTCAATTCCTAATTATCTATATAAAAGAACTAAGCAAAATTACTGCTTTTTAAATCGAACAAATATATTTTAACGAGTGCAATGGTGAATTAAAAAAAAAATGTAAATTCCTAATTATCTATATAAAAGAACTAAGCAAAATTACTACTTTTTAAATTGAACAAATATATTTTAACGAGTGCAATGGTGAATTTAAAAAGAACTGTAAATTCCTAATTATCTATATAAAAGAACTAAACAAAATTACTATTTTTTAAATTGAAAAAATATATTTTAATCGATGCAATTACCGATCGCAATTATATTGTCGAGAGATAATAAACGAGTGCAATGGTGAATTTAAAAAAAAAATGTAAATTCCTAATTATCTATATAAAAGAACTAAGCAAAATTACTGCTTTTTAAATCGAACAAATATATTTTAACGAGTGCAATGGTGAATTTAAAAAAAAATGTAAATTCCTAATTATCTATATAAAAGAACTAAGCAAAATTACTACTTTTTAAATTGAACAAATATATTTTAACGAGTGCAATGGTGAATTTAAAAAGAACTGTAAATTCCTAATTATCTATATAAAAGAACTAAACAAAATTACTATTTTTTAAATTGAAAAAATATATTTTAATCGATGCAATTACCGATCGCAATTATATTGTCGAGAGATAATAAACGAGTGCAATGGTGAATTAAAAAAAAAATGTAAATTCCTAATTATCTATATAAAAGAACTAAACAAAATTACTATTTTATAAATTGAAAAAATATATTTTAATCGATGCAATTACCGATCACAGTTACATTGTCGAGAGATAATAAACGAGTGCAATGGTGAATTAAAAAAAAACTATAAATTCCTAATTATCTATATAAAAGAACTAAGAAAAATTACTCTCTCTCTCTCTCTCTCCCTTGTCTAACTAAAATGCACAGGGATGGTGGCTGTCTCCACTTGAGCTCGAGTTTATTTTGTTTATTCCACCTCGTCATGCATTGATAAACTGCATCATGCATCGGTGTAATATTTTTACTTGTAATTTTCATTGCGTAATTAAGTGTGTACGAAAGTATTTTTTTTAACTCCCTGAATATGATTTGACGTGACAACGAGCTACTAAAAGTTTCTCTCAAGAGTGAAAAGGGATCTCAAAAATGATTAAAATCCTAAAGGGTGTAAAATTGATACGAGAGACGTCAGGTCACGTAATGACCCGAAACAAGGACAAAATTTAACTCCCTGAATATGATTTGACGTGACAACGAGCTACTAAAAGTTTCTCTCAAAAGTGAAAAGGGATCTCAAAAATGATTAAAATCCTAAAGGGTGTAAAATTGATACGAGAGTCGTCAGGTCACGTAATGACCCGAAACAAGGACAAAAATTAACCTTCTGAATATGATTTGACGTGACAACGAGCTACTAAAAGTTTCTCTCAAGAGTGAAAAGGGATCTCCAAAATGATTAAAATCCTAAAGGGTGTAAAATTGATACGAGAGACGTCAGGTCACGTAATGACCCGAAACAAGGACAAAATTTAACTCCCTGAATATGATTTGACGTGACAACGAGCTACTAAAAGCATATCCACCAAACATGGAAGGGATTCGAGTGACAAAAAGTGAGGGAGAAACCCTTGCAATTTTTAAACGATCCTGTAACGTTTCATTTGTAGTCCTCAAAAGTAATACGAGAGTTGGATGAGGTTGGGGAAAGGTGAATGGATATAGAAAGCAGTGCGTGCTGTTGGTGTACCGGAAATGAATATTTTACCATTAACTTTGCGACACCATATATATATATATATATATATATAAAGAAGAAGGGAGAGGGAGAGAGAAGGGTGGATATATATAGTTCCATTGTAGTAATTGCGAACACTTCCGAG
>CAVLGY010000006.1:0-11659 GCA_963669185.1 Dyspetes luteomarginatus | reverse complement strand
TCGCGAGATTTAAAAATCTCACAGGTCTGTAATGTTTAGCTATATATATATATGTATAAATATATATATATATATTTATTTATTTATTTATAAATATATATATATATATTTATTTATTTATTTATAAATATATTTATATATATATATATATATATATATATAAATATTAATATTAATATATAAATATATATATATACATATATATGTACAGTATGAAGAAACGATTCCTTATTTTTTTATTTCAAGTGTACCATAATTTTTTCCATATTTTTGTGTTACACCACGAATGACTTTGCGTATGCATGAAAAATCACATCGATCGTCAATCAGAATAATTTTGATGGAGAAATATAGCAGCGAAAATACCGACTAGCCAGTAAAATTTTATGCATTAACGAACGAACGCATGATATGGGACATTTCATAATTTGTTCATCAGTTTAAATTTTTTTTTCAAACGCCAATTTTTCCCTGTACATATTATTGGGTATACGAAATTTTTGAAGAAAATTCGAGCCAGAAGTCAGTTAATAAATTTTTCAAAAATTTTTTGGATATCTAAATTTTTATTAAAAAATATATTATTTTATTTTATTTATTATTTTATTACTTTATTTTTAATATAATAAAATAAAATAATATATATATATATATATATATGTATATATATAATATAATAAAATAATATATATATACATGTACAATATATATGTGCGTTGTATTTTTTTTGCTCATTTTGCATGGAATATCCCGTATACTATTTGAGCGCAAACAGGCAGGAGTTCTCAAGAGGCAGGGTCACACACCGGTTCAATGCCGAACCGATGATTGATAGGTAACTTCTAACCTCCAGTTTTGCATCGAAGATTACGAGCTTCTACATGTACGATCGCTTATATTAGTTACATATGTAAATGGGAAAGGTACGAGGGTCATTTGTGCTGCCAATATTATATATATATATATATACATATATATATATATATATATGGATATTTATGTATCTATATATATATATATATAACCAAAGATTAATTCCACTGGCTATCTCACTGTCTCTCTGTTTGCACCTCCCCGTGTCATATGCCAGCCCGTCAATCGACTTGCAAATGAATCTCAGATAACTCGAACGAGACGTGTTACTGATGCTGTTAATTTTCTAATGTCGATGACGTTCATGACTGATCTATACAGTTGCCTTGCACCCTGGATCCCTGGCCCAGGGTTCATTCTCTACGTGTCCATGCATTTTCTTATTACGTAAAATTTATTCTAATCTCTCGCAATTTTATATACTATATATATATATATATATATATATATATATATATATATATATATATATAGAAAGTAAAAGGGTAAAAAAAAATATGGGGCGAAAAAAAAATAAATTATTATCATAATTATTGTGGAAATTAAATGAAAAGTGATGGGGCTTGAATTTTGAATGAATTTGCTAAGAAATAAAAAATAATTGAAAAATAATTAGTGCTGGAGATAAAATGTTGCAATTAATTATTGAAAAATTAATTGAACAATAATATATTGTTTGTCAAGGTGAAAAAATGTGGGGTGAAAAAATAAATTATGTAAAATAAATTTAAATAATTACAAAAGGCTTCGAAAAGAATGAAAAAAAAAATATTATTATAATTATTGTGAAAATTAAATGAAAAGTGATGGGGCTTGAATTTTGAATGAATTTGCTGAGAAATAAAAAATAACATAAAATTAATTAGTGATTGGAGATAAAATGTTGCAATTAATTATTGAAAAATTAATTGAAAAATAATATATTGTTTGTCAAGGTAAAAAAATGTGGGGTGAAAAAATAAATTATGTAAAATAAATTTGAATAATTACAAAAGGCTTCGAAAAGAATGAAAAAAAAAAATATTATTATAATTATTGTGAAAATTAAATGAAAAGTGATGGGGCTTGAATTTTGAATGAATTTGCTGAGAAATAAAAAATAACATAAAATTAATTAGTGATTGGAGATAAAATGTTGCAATTAATTATTGAAAAATTAATTGAAAAATAATATATTGTTTGTCAAGGTAAAAAAATGTGGGGTGAAAAAATAAATTATGTAAAATAAATTTGAATAATTACAAAAGGCTTCGAAAAGAATGAAAAAAAAAATATTATTATAATTATTGTGAAAATTAAATGAAAAGTGATGGGGCTTGAATTTTGAATGAATTTGCTGAGAAATAAAAAATAATTGAAAAATAATTAGTGATTGGAGATAAAATGTTGCAATTAATTATTGAAAAATTAAATGAAAAATAATATATTGTTTGTCGAGGTAAAAAAATGTGGGGTGAAAAAATAAATTATGTAAAATAAATTTAAATAATTACAAAAGGCTTCGAAAAGAATGAAAAAAAAAATATTATTATAATTATTGTGAAAATTAAATGAAAAGTGATGGGGCTTGAATTTTGAATGAATTTGCTGAGAAATAAAAAATAACATAAAATTAATTAGTGATTGGAGATAAAATGTTGCAATTAATTATTGAAAAATTAATTGAAAAATAATATATTGTTTGTCAAGGTAAAAAAATGTGGGGTGAAAAAATAAATTATGTAAAATAAATTTGAATAATTACAAAAGGCTTCGAAAAGAATGAAAAAAAAAATATTATTATAATTATTGTGAAAATTAAATGAAAAGTGATGGGGCTTGAATTTTGAATGAATTTGCTGAGAAATAAAAAATAACATAAAATTAATTAGTGATTGGAGATAAAATGTTGCAATTAATTATTGAAAAATTAATTGAAAAATAATATATTGTTTGTCAAGGTAAAAAAATGTGGGGTGAAAAAATAAATTATGTAAAATAAATTTGAATAATTACAAAAGGCTTCGAAAAGAATGAAAAAAAAAATATTATTATAATTATTGTGAAAATTAAATGAAAAGTGATGGGGCTTGAATTTTGAATGAATTTGCTGAGAAATAAAAAATAACATAAAATTAATTAGTGATTGGAGATAAAATGTTGCAATTAATTATTGAAAAATTAATTGAAAAATAATATATTGTTTGTCAAGGTAAAAAAATGTGGGGTGAAAAAATAAATTATGTAAAATAAATTTGAATAATTACAAAAGGCTTCGAAAAGAATGAAAAAAAAAATATTATTATAATTATTGTGAAAATTAAATGAAAAGTGATGGGGCTTGAATTTTGAATGAATTTGCTGAGAAATAAAAAATAATTGAAAAATAATTAGTGATTGGAGATAAAATGTTGCAATTAATTATTGAAAAATTAAATGAAAAATAATATATTGTTTGTCGAGGTAAAAAAATGTGGGGTGAAAAAATAAATTATGTAAAATAAATTTAAATAATTACAAAAGGCTTCGAAAAGAATGAAAAAAAAAATATTATTATAATTATTGTGAAAATTAAATGAAAAGTGATGGGGCTTGAATTTTGAATGAATTTGCTGAGAAATAAAAAATAACATAAAATTAATTAGTGATTGGAGATAAAATGTTGCAATTAATTATTGAAAAATTAATTGAAAAATAATATATTGTTTGTCAAGGTAAAAAAATGTGGGGTGAAAAAATAAATTATGTAAAATAAATTTGAATAATTACAAAAGGCTTCGAAAAGAATGAAAAAAAAAATATTATTATAATTATTGTGAAAATTAAATGAAAAGTGATGGGGCTTGAATTTTGAATGAATTTGCTGAGAAATAAAAAATAACATAAAATTAATTAGTGATTGGAGATAAAATGTTGCAATTAATTATTGAAAAATTAATTGAAAAATAATATATTGTTTGTCAAGGTAAAAAAATGTGGGGTGAAAAAATAAATTATGTAAAATAAATTTGAATAATTACAAAAGGCTTCGAAAAGAATGAAAAAAAAAATATTATTATAATTATTGTGAAAATTAAATGAAAAGTGATGGGGCTTGAATTTTGAATGAATTTGCTGAGAAATAAAAAATAACATAAAATTAATTAGTGATTGGAGATAAAATGTTGCAATTAATTATTGAAAAATTAATTGAAAAATAATATATTGTTTGTCAAGGTGAAAAAATGTGGGGTGAAAAAATAAATTATGTAAAATAAATTTAAATAATTACAAAAGGCTTCGAAAAGAATGAAAAAAAAAAAATATTATTATCATAATTATTGTGAAAATTAAATGAAAAGTGAGGGGCTTGAATTTTGAATGAATTTGCTGAGAAATAAAAAATAATTGAAAAATAATTAGTGATTGGAGATAAAATGTTGCAATTAATTATTGAAAAAGAATATATTGTTTGTGAAGGTAAAAAAATGTGGGGTGAAAAAATAAATTATGTAATATAAATTTAAATAATTACAAAAGGCTTCGAAAAAAATGAAAAAAAATAAAATGATTATCATAATCATTGTGAAAATTAAATGAAAAGTGATGGGGCTTGAATTTTGAATGAATTTGCTGGGAAATAAAAAATAATTGAAAAATAAAATAAAAATAAAGGGTGAAAAAATAAATTATGTAAAATAAAATTAAATAATTGTAAAATTATAATAATTATGAAAATTAAATGAAAAGTGATGGGCAATAATAATTGGATTAATATTTGGCTGAATGCTGATGGTAACAAAAAATTTTTACGATCCTTAAAGGTCGGTTTAGTCGAGACCCCAAATTACCACCGCGCGGTTCGAGCGGTCTCACACATAATTTCGAGGACAAAAGTCCTTGAAATTCACAGGATATCCTGCAGGCTGTTTAAGCGAGAGATCTCGTTGGGGAAAAGCCAGCAAGAATAAAATACCCCTCGTGGATAATACAGAAAACTACGGGGGTGACTATGGGGCTGTTAGTGACGACGAGAGGGTTGAAATTTATCGATTCAACCCCTAAACGTGGTCGGTAAAATCATTTCTCGAGGGTAGTAAAATTTTTGCTCGGTACTTTGATAAATTGCCACGAGAAAACAGAATCTCCCTCTCTCTTTCTCAAAGCAGCGAAAAAAATATCATTTGAATTATTATTAAAAAAAAAAAAAACAAAAATATTTAAAATTATTTTACGACTATGAATAATTATTTATTATTATTTTCTATTTTTTACCAAAAACTTACAAATATCTCCCAACTATTTCCATTAATACATGATTAATTTTTACTAATTAATCAAAATTATTAATATTTTCTGTAATTTAATTTTATTATTATTTTTTTAATTTCATTAAAAATAATAATAATAATAATATATTCGAAAGGGAAAAAAAAAATCGCAACATAAGAGATGACGGAGAGTTTCGAATGCAATTTCGTTCTGGTTCACTTGTTATCGAGCTTAGACCTCAGACAGACGTTTGATAAGAATTTCAAGAGGGAAATAAAAAATTGTGTTTAAAATTTTTTTTTTCCTCTCTTGCAATTATAATTGGATCGCGAAACAAATTATACAATTATCAATATTATTTTGATAACTTTTTTTTTTTTGCCTCTACTGATATTTCGACGGATGCTGGCGAGGGAAAGTGCCTGACACGAGAGTGTGAAATTTACATATATATATATATATTTATTTACATATAAATATACATATACATATATATATATATATATATATATATATATATATATATATATATATATATTTACACATATATATATATATATATATATATATATATATATATATATATATATATATAGAGAGAGAGAGAGAGCTGTCAATGAATCATTATTAATATGAGGACGTCGGTCGCCTTCGGGGACACGCTTGTATACGTCCATTAATTTCAGGCTCTGTTGCAACCAAAGAGACTACTAAAACGCATTCGAGCTTCGATGTATTAACAGCCATTAAATTATCCAAGTAGTCATTATGATTAAAAAAAAATTACGTGTGTAAAATTTATTTTTTATAGACATGCCAACAAGATTATTTTATTTATTATTATTTTTTTAGCATCCTCACATTTATACGCAAAAAAAAAATGTTTGTTTTCTTTTTTTTTTTGGGTAATTTTTTTTTGATTTATAACGAAAAATTTCATTCACAATTCTCGATGTATCTTTTCCCCCCGAGTCTCGAACGCGTTACCAATTTTTTTTCGCAATTCCCATAAAAAAAAAACACAAAAAGTTTTTTTTTTTTTTTTTTTTTTCATCCCTCCGGTCAATAATTTTATAAGGAAAATTTACCATTTTCGTACTTTTATTCTTAATTTGCTGTACTGGCGCAATTTTTTATATTCAATTCTCGCTCTGTTTGTCTATCCGATTGGGGCGGGGGGGGGGGGGGGGGGGGTGAGGCTGTTTATCTTTCGAAATTATATCCAGTTCTCTCTCTCTCTCTCTTCATCTCCCACGAAATATTAAGTATGATAAGAAATACAAAAACGCGAAAGGAAAACGTGACGAAAAAATTTGAAAAAAAAATTGAAAAAAAAAAAAAAAACTCTTAAAAAAAGATTTAAAAAAAAAATAGAAATAACGAGAATAAGGATGACGAAATAAAGAAAAAGGAGCAGCGTGTACCGGAGCGATAGGCACACGTAAAACATCCCTACAGGCTAGAGAGAGAGAGAGAGAGAAAGTCGGAGAGAGAGAGAGAGGAAGAGGGAGAGAGAGAGAGAAAGAGGGAGAGAGAGAGAGAGAGAGAGAGAGAGAGAGAGAGAGAGAGAGAGAGAGAGAGAGAGAGAGAGAGAGAGAGAGAGAGAGAGAGAGAGAGAGAGAGAGAGAGAGAGAGAGAGAAAGTCGGAGAAAGAGAAAGTCGGAGAGAGAGGAAGAGGGAGAGAGAGAGAGAAAGAGGGAGAGAGAGAGAGAGAAAGAGGGAGAGAGAGAGAAAGAGAGAGAGAGAGAGAAAAAGAAAGAGAGAGAGAGAGAGAAAGAAAGAGGGAGAGAGAAAGAAAGAAAGAAAGAGAGAGAGAGAGAGAGAGAGAGAGAGAGAGAGAGAGAGAGAGAGAGAAGAAAGAGGGAGAGAGAGAGAGAGAGAGAAAGAAAGAGGGAGAGAGAAAGAAAGAGGGAGAGAGAAAGAAAGATAAAGAGAGAAAGAAAGAAAGAGGGAGAGAGAGAGAGAGACGTTATTTTTTCAGAAAATACCGCTTGCGCACCCTATCCTCGTCTCACGAACTACCGTCCTCGTCTCTATAGCTATCATCGTCCACCTCTCGAAGAATGGAAAAATAATATTTTTTCTACCCCACTCCCACCCCCTTTTAGCCCCCCGACGCCGTTCTCCACTCCCCACTCCCACCCTCCTCCATTTCTCTCGAAACGTTCGAGGATTTTCCCCACCCCCCTGCGCCATCCTCGCAAACTTGCACATTTTTCCAGGCACTCTCTCTCTCTCTCTCTCTCTCTTTCTCTCTGCTTTGTAGAAAAACCTTCGACTCTGCGAGCGATAAAAGAAAGAAAAAAAAAAAACTTAAAAAAAATTATTTTTACTTTGGAGAAACAATTTGGAATTTAATAAATCGCATGAGCTCTCCCTGATGATTCGCCACAATTACGAAATATGTATGAAGCATTTTTTGGGGAAAAAAAAAACAAAAAAAAATATCTCCGTTCAGTCGCCATTTTGTTTTTTTTTTCTCGCATGTAAAATGATATATATATATATATATTCATATGTAATAAATGACAGGAGCGAGAAAATTAATTAATGAACGGTGTGATGATTTTTGAAAATATTTTAGCCACCCCCCGCCAGGGGGTATATCGGCTTTAACAATGTTTTCGAAGTTATCCACTTTAAGGGATGGGCCTTTATTTAGGCTGACGGTGTGGAGTTCGAGGTGAGCGCGCACGACCGAGGACGTCGCGAATATATATATATATATTCGTGGCCTCCTCGTCCTATGTATATATATTCACGGCATCGTCGTCCTATATATATATATATATATATATATGAGAACATGTCTCGAGTTTGCGATATTCTCCGTCTCTTTCCAACATCCCTTATTTTTTTTTTTTTTTTTTTTCGTCTTTTCCTTTTCTCACTTTCCCTCCCCCGTCAAACGTCCTCAGTCGCCATAAGCCAAGCGCCCTCTAGTCGAAGCGACCTCTACCCGTTCTTTGCGTTTCGTCCTCTCGGCTCGTCCACCCCCCCCCCCCCGCCCCTCCTGCCAGCAGCGTCTCTTCACGCAAAAAGCCTCGTTGTTTTTTTTTTTTTTTCCCTCTATACGCAGATGTATATTTGTGTGTAGGTGGTAGGGCCAGAGGGAGAGAAAATTCAGAGCGACGTGGCAATAGCGACCACCAAACAAGAATAAGAGGTGAAAAGGAACGAAAGGGAAACATAAAAGCTGCCTACGACGGCTAGGTCGACCCGTACGCCTCGCATCAATTTTCTCACGGCCTCGTCTCTCCCGTCCGCCCCCTCCTTCCCTCTCTCTCCTCTCTCTCCCCCTCCCTCTCTCTCTCTCTCTCTCTCTCTCTCTCCCTCTCTCCCTCTCTCCCTCCCTCCTCTACGCACATAACAAAAGAGGGATGTCCTCGCATTCTCCCTGGATGTGCGTAGGTCGTAAGGATGAGCAGCCCCTCTAAGCATTTCGTGCGTCGAATCAGCTGTGCTTCAGTCGGCCATATTCACCCACCACTCCCCCCCCCCCCCCTATCCACCTATCTTTGCCCGCCACGATTCGTCCGATGTATAAAAGAACAATGCTTTGTGCGAAGTGTTGACACGAGAGGACGTCATTGAAAGATCAGTAGGACGTTATTAGACGGTTATCAGTAAATATTCATTGAGACAAAAAAATACTTTTATGATTTTACGAAAAATATTGTTGGCATCAGTCGATACTATTGGGGGTGTAAAAAAGAAAATATTATTTTGTGTTACTTCGCAGTCGATACTATTGGGGATGTAAAAAAAAAAATTATTTTATCTTGACAGTCGATACTATTGGAGATGTCAAAAAAAAAATTACTTTGAGTTACTTCACAGTCGATACTATTGGGGATGTAAAAAAAAAAAATTACTTTGAGTTACTTCACAATCGATACTATTGGAGATGTGAAAAAAAAAATTACTTTGTGTTACTTCACAGTCGATACTATTGGAGATGTAAAAGAAAAAATTATTTTATCTTCACAGTCGATACTATTGGAGATGTGAAAAAAAAAATTACTTTGAGTTACTTCACAGTCGATACTATTGGGGATGTAAAAAAAAAAATTATTTTATCTTGACAGTCGATACTATTGGAGATGTCAAAAAAAAAATTACTTTGAGTTACTTCACAGTCGATACTATTGGGGATGTAAAAAAAAAAATTATTTTATCTTGACAGTCGATACTATTGGAGATGTCAAAAAAAAAATTACTTTGAGTTACTTCACAGTCGATACTATTGGGGATGTAAAAAAAAAAATTATTTTATCTTGACAGTCGATACTATTGGAGATGTCAAAAAAAAAATTACTTTGAGTTACTTCACAGTCGATACTATTGGGGATGTAAAAAAAAAATTACTTTGAGTTACTTCACAATCGATACTATTGGAGATGTGAAAAAAAAAAAATTACTTTGAGTTACTTCACAATCGATACTATTGGAGATGTGAAAAAAAAAATTACTTTGAGTTACTTCACAGTCGATACTATTGAGGATGTAAAAAAAAAAATTACTTTGAGTTACTTCACAGTCGATACTATTGGAGATGTAAAAGAAAAAATTATTTTATCTTCACAGTCGATACTATTGGGGATGTAAAAGAAAAAATTATTTTATCTTCGCAGTCGATACTATTGGGGATGTAAAAAAAAAAAAAATTATTTTGTGTTACTTCACAGTCGATACTATTGGAGATGTAAAAGAAAAAATTATTTTATCTTCACAGTCGATACTATTGGGGATGTGAAAAAAAAAAATTACTTTGAGTTACTTCACAATCACTATTGGGGATGTAAAAGAAAAAATTATTTTATCTTGACAGTCGATACTATTGAGTATCTCATCAAATGTCATTAAGGGAAATGACCAAGACAAAAATATTAAGTCCTACTTGGTGTGTCCAAGGGAATAAATCTTGACAATCTCGTTATAATTTCATCGAAATTCAGGAGAACACAATCAGTAATAATCAGACATAAATCATACGAGTCTCAATTTTTTTGTTAATTTTTTTATTTTTTCTGTTCCATAACCAGCCTGAGATAAATCCAAGCCAGGAGTTAAACTTTATTGTTATTTTTCTCGCAAAAATTGTGGGTAGAAAATAATGCGATGAGTGGGCGATGTTTGCGACAGGTCAGGGGCGCGTCACGTGACTCAGAGAGATCGGCGGGAGAAATTGATGAAAGGAGGAGAGAGGCAGCAGAGATGGACAAAAAAAAAAAAAAAAAAAGCTCCCATCGTCAGGGGGTGGTTGTGTGGCGACGATGATAAATTGTTGAGGTGGGGGCTGAGGAGGGGGGAGGGTGGCGGCTATGGGCACCACACAAAAGCAGAGAAGGTAGCGGACAAAGCGAAAAAAAAATAGAGAGAGAGAGAGATGTGATAAGATCGTTTTGCGCGAAACGGACAAAGCTGAAGGATAATCAATAGACACGGCTAGACGCCGCCCCAGACAACCTTTTACCTTAGCTCGGTAGAACTTTTATGCCACTTTCAAACGGCCCACGCACCCCTAAGTTCTATCATAATATATATATATATATATATATAGCTGAGTGACGCGTTTGCATATATATATATATATACATACGTCACTTGACTAAATTCTTCAAGATATAGATACATATATATACGTGCTAGAGTTATATACGCGTTTGCATACATATATATATACATACGTCACTTGGCTAAATTCTTCAAGATATAGATATATATACGTGCTAGAGTTACGTGCCAACTAAATAAAGAATAATTATCTCCTGGTTGATCGCAACCCCCTTCTAACCAGGGAAAATCGTTTTATATGCCAAACGCATTGAAATAATTTCATTTTATTCATTAAAAATTTTATATTTTTTTTTTCCTCCCTATTAATATTGTGCGTCTAATATTGCTCGCACTGCCCTATGTACACGCCCCATAACGTATTTGCGAAATCTTGTTCTCTCCCCTCATCCTGTGCCACAATCCAGCCCATAAGGATATATATATATATGTATATGTATATTTATATGTATATATATATATATATATATGTATATATATATATATATGTATATATATATATACAATTCTAGAACGAGGGGAGACGACACATGACGTATGAATTCAAAATGGTTGCTGCTACATTTGATGCACATGGTGCATGTGTATGCTGGTAGCAATTTCTCCTCCTCCTCCTCCCTCTTCTTCTTCTTCTTCTTCTTCTTCTTCTTCTTCTATACACGACCTTTTCCAGTCGCAAGAGAGCGTACAAACGAGACGCCCGCTCGGTAGATTCACATTTTGCGATAAAAACTTCTCTCGCGTTCATATATATATATATATATATATATATATATATATAGTGCGTATGTGAAATGAGAAGGGAGAGAAAGAGCAATGTCGAGGGGTCACTGGCCCTATACTGGCCAATGACGACTCTTCGAGATTCTATCGCATCGTTTCTTGACTTAATTTATAGTGGTGCAAAAAGGCATGTGAAGAGGGGAAGAGTGGGGGGGAGGGGAGGGGGAGGCAATTGACGCACACGAAGATATGGGGT
>CAVLGY010000005.1:0-12668 GCA_963669185.1 Dyspetes luteomarginatus | reverse complement strand
TCGCACTTTTGATTACAAATTCAAATGTCAATATAATGAAAAATTTACAAACATTCGATCTACTTTTTACAATATTTAACATTCACTGGTATGATAGATTTTTTGCAGCTGAGTTGCAGGAAATTTGAAATAGGGGAGAAAAAAAAGTAATATTAATGATTCGAGGACTCGTCGTAAAATTCCGCAGTCGCCTCGGAAACTCTGGCTTGTTTTTTCATGGTTTAGTCGGATGACTGCACCAGTGAATGAACGCTTAAGATTTAGCTTACTACTTAATATATATAGAGATATATTTGGCTCGCAAGTCCTGTACGATAGTATTCAATTGTTACGAACACTATATATATATATATATATATATATATATATGTATATATATATACGTGCTATGAAATAAAATGGTCTTTCATCGAATGTGACAAAAAATAAATTACGCAAGGATGTGGGCAATTGGAATGCCAACGCAGCCCCGCAAAATTTGCCCACCTAAACTTTGTTAATGTCCTCCTTATATATATATATATATATATATATATATATATATATATATATTATATTCGTCAAATTTTATATATACATATATATGTATATAATGACATTTTTCGAATGTTTAAGCGGTTTATCTTTTTTGTGCGCCTTTCGGCAATAAAAATGTTTCATTTTATGTCGTGGCCGGTTAGGCGAGCACATGCGTCCTAATTAGATGTAAAATTTTGTACTAATCTCAAAATTTGTCATAATTGCCTTGTATAGATTTTATCATATTTATATATTATAGTCGCGGGGTCAACGCCATTCGCAGAGGGTCAGCCAAACTTTAGCGCAGTAAGCAAGCAAGAGAGAGAGAGAGAGGGAGAGAGAGAGAGAGAGGGAGCCCGAGGTTCATTCATCTTTGAAAGAGTCCCTCGTTTACATTGATTCTGATCCAATGTCCTATCCTTCCTTCTCTTTCTCCCTCTCGATCCACGAGCAAAGAGTCAAAGGCCCATTATGCTCTCGAACGCTGGACTTGTATCGGGGTGTTGCATTGTCGGTTCGTTAGTAAGGCCCGCTGTTATTCGACCTCGCTTTTTTTTTTCTTTTTTTTTTTTTTTTTTTTTTTTCAAAGAGGAAACTTTACCCACTCTACCTCTCAATTCTCCCAGCCTTTCACATCTCGTTCCGTATATTATATATATATATATATGATAAAAAAAAGTTTGTTTTTCCATTTCTTCTTATTTCAAATCACGCAAAGTCAAATTTGATTATTTGATCGATTAAAATATTAATAATGGGGAATAAAAGATTTTTCCATGTAAATTCATGTCGTCCAATAGTGATAAAATGACTGCTGAAAATTGTCTTTTTAATGTGAAATTTTTTCAATGGACATTCAGCTCGTTTTTTTAATTTTCTCATTATTGTCCATATAAATTTTTTCCAGTTCATCAACTTTTTCACGAGACGATTGTAAATATATTTGAAAATATTTGGGTGAGGTGGTGGAAAATATATATATATATACATGTGTGTGTGTGTGTGTGTGTAGCGTACAAAGGAAGGGAATGGTAGTTGATGGCTCCTCATCGATCAGGCGTCTCCGGTGTGCGCGGTCGCGATCTACGATCCATTAATAACCATTTACACGCGGTGATCCCATATCTCGTTTCTCTCCCTCGCTCGTCCCGGCCGCTTCGGTCAACCGCGTGTGCTAGCCACCGTTCACAAGAACATTACCCATATATGGGACATTCCGCATCAAATGAACGAGCAATCAACTCCCCTCAGACTTTTTCTATTGCATCTTGCATCGTTCACTCTAATTTCGTCGATTTTTTTCAACATTTTTTATTACACCCCAGTAGATTTTTTTTAATTTTTTTATTCCCAACTTTAGAGTTAAAAGATTGATGAAGAAACGGCGATTCAAAACGTTTGCTGGTTGTACGTCTTTTTTTTTTTAATTGTTTTAAATTTCATATATTAAAAATTATTGTATATCGAAAAGCAAATATTTTCAGCCAGGCTGGGACACTTTAGTTTTCGTCAAATTTTCGTGCTCCCCAAGTTGACCGTATAAAAGTCATTGAGCATAGTTTTTTGTGGATGTGCAATGGACAAAAGTATTTTTTTAAAAATGAGAGAAAATACAAATGTGATTTTGTAATTTTGAAGAAAGCATAAAATTTTTATACACCTCAGTAGATTTTTTTTTATTTTTTTATTCCCAACTTTCGAGTTAAAAGATTGATGAAGAAACAGCGATTGAAAACGTTTGCTGGTTGTACGTCTTTTTATTTTTATTTTTTTTTCAATTTCATATATTAAAAATTATTGTATATCGAAAAGCAAACATTTTCAGCCAGACTGGGACACTTTAGTTCTCGTCAAATTTTCGTGCTCCCCAATTTGCCCGTATAAAAGTCATTGAGCATAGTTTTTTGTGGATGTGCAATGGACAAAAGTATTTAAAAAAAAATGAGAGAAAATACAAATATCGTGATTTTTCCAATTTTTAAGAATGCATGAAATTTTTATTACACCCCAGTAGATTTTTTTTAATTTTTTTTAAATTTCATATATTAAAAATTATTGTATATCGAAAAGCAAACATTTTCAGCCAGACTGGGACACTTAAGTTCTCGTCAAATTTTCGTGCTCCCCAATTTGCCCGTATAAAAGTCATTGAGCATAGTTTTTTGTGGATGTGCAATGGACTTTTGTATTTTTTAAAAAATGAGAGAAATACTTTTGTATTTTTTAAATAATGAGAGAAATACTTTTGTATTTTTTAAAAAATGAGAGAAATACTTTTGTATTTTTTAAAAAATGAGAGAAAATACAAATGTCTTGATTTTGTAATTTTTAAGAAAGCATAAAATACTGTGAAAAAAAAAAATATTTCGAACGATTTAAAAAATATTTCATCATGGCCAAAAGGACGAGAGAGTCTCTTGCTACGTTCGAGTTTAGGTGGAAAGCCCCATATATGTTTGTGACTTTTTTACAAGGGCTAATCTGTGTATTCTCGTTGCTCCGATGACGCGGATGAAATTTTTGTTTTCTTTTTATTTTTTGCTTCGTGTCCCACATGGCTGGATGGCTTGTACGAGTATTACAAACGTCGAATATCCTAACTAGAGATAATCAGGGCCAACATCTGTTGGTACACGCATATAGGTACATCATTTTGTACACGCGCGTATATCGTATATATATATATATATATATATATATATATATACCATTTTTATTCATACATTTCAAATTGAAATCCCATATGGATGCTATTTTTTACTGAGGGTATTTCGAGATTATGGGCCATCGGGTTATAAATTCGGCGGGACCAGAGTCAAAGTGAATATATCGCATATATATAAAAGTGAGAGAGAGAGAGAGATAGAGAGAGGGAAAGAGAGAAAAGGGATTCTGAGGCTATTTTGTAATCGTACTGTACTCTCGCTCTTGTGAATGAGCTCCATTCACGATCGATCCCCTTTGGCGGCGATGCGTGCAACATCCGCCGCGATAACGCGCGCGCGCAAGAGAGAGAGAGAGAGAGAGAGAGAGATTGCAGCTCGGTTCGTTTACAAATTGCCCCCTGGGCGCTATTTCCGGTTGAGTTTGGGCAGCCGGCAAAGAGAAATTTTTTACTTCCGCATATTTCATCGCATATCATTGCCAAACCCAACAAGGCAATAAAGCCTCGAAAATGATACAAAAAGGAGGAACGCTGATTGAAATTTTTTAGCTCACTGTGAGCTAAAAACCCTGAATGTTAAGTTTAACATTGACCAGGCATTGTGATGAAAATAATTATTCTTAATTCTAGAAGAAAACTAAAATTAGCTTAATATTTTATTTGTCAAATTATCTCACTTGCTGGCCCGTGAAGACTTGCTCTCGTTTTAAAAATAATAGTCTCGTCTCATGTCTATTTTCGAATATAAACGCGAATCAATATCGACGTCGCCGCTGGCATGAGAACTCCAGCAGCAGAGAAGGAGGAAAGTGGAAAGGTAGAAAATAGGATACGAGTCCTATAGCGTGCATATATATATATATATATATTGTGACTGCAGGAGTAAAGCAGCAGAGGGATGGAAAGGATGAAAATAATACGATGCTTATACATATGTCGAGTATTTTTTCCGCACGAGGTAAAATGTTGAATAAAGGATTCTGGTCTCAGGTCTAAGTCTACTACCTCGGGTGAGATTCGTTTACACTTTTCTCGTGTCTTTTCCTTGGCCAGGAGAAAATTCAACCACCACCTATATATATATATATATATATATATAGATAGTAGGACGTTTTAAATGATAAAGGCGTATGTGAGAGGCGCGTTATACATTGTATATCGCGCAGAGATATACAAGCAGAAGAGCCGCGCACAAGACTCAGTTCGTGTCTCGACCCACGTGCGCGCGTCCCCGTACCACCCCCGTAGCACCCCGTAGTTATCAAGAAATAAATTTAACCTGCCCACGCGCCATCTTTTTGACTCTCTATCTCGCTTCGGGAGAAGAAGAGGAAGGAGAAGGAGAAGAAGAAGAAGAAGAAGAAGAAGAAGAAGAAGAAGAAGAAGAAGAAGAAGAAGAAGAGGAGGAGGAGGAGGAGGAGGAGGAGGAGGAGGAGGAGGAGGAGGAGGAGGAGGAGGAGGAGGAGGAGGAGGAGGAGGAGGAGGAGGAGGAGGAGGAGGAGGAAGAAGCGGAAGAGGAAGAGGAAGAGGAAGAAGAAGAAGAAGAAGAAGAAGAAGAAGAAGAAGAAGAGGAAGAAGAAGAAGAAGAAGAAGAAGAAGAAGAAGAAGAGATCTCTTGGAGGACCTCGCACAACTCGAGTCTATTCTTCAAAATGCTCTCGACTCTTCCCCATAATAGAGACTAACACAGGTCTCACCTTTTTCACTTAATATAAACGAGTAAACGAGTAAAGGTGTAAACGCGTTGGGCAAAAATTGGTCAATTACATATTAAGATTAAGCGAAATTCGCGTCAAATGACACTAAATTCCATTTGATTATTTCCATTTTATGTTACAAATTTTTCATGACAAAACGATTCTTACCGTGACTTGCAATATTTACATGTTTAAATTAAAACAATGCATATTTTGCATTGCAAAAAAATTATTTAACCAGGGAAATAAAATTTGGCCAATTGGAATTTAGTGAAAAACGAATAATATCCCATTTTGATGAGGTCAAATAACGGATTTATCGTTACAAAATGTTGGCTTTTACTCGAGTATTTATCGTTTATGTTTCATTGTTGACTGAATACGCCGTAAAACGCACATGTGCCAATATATATATGTATATATGTATATATGTATATTATATATATATATATATATATATATATATATATATATATATATATGTATATAGTATATTTATAACGGCGTGGGCTTAGGAAGACACGAGCGACATCCGGTCGACCATTGTCCAGAGAAATCGGTACGAGAATAAGGCTCATTGGTAAATTTTACCTTCTCTGCTCGCTCTCTTTCATTCTATATATCTCGCCCACGAATTTTATCTCTTTCTCTGCAATAGTATTTTTTTTTTTTTTTGTTTCGAAAAATAAAGAAATTGAATTTTTTCTATAATCAGAAACTAAAATAGTTCAATCTTGTGGTCTAAAAGGAAGTTCGAGGTGTGAATGAAATATTACAACACGAATAATTTCTAGTACATCGGGTATGGTTCGCAGGCCTTTTTAGGAATTTTCTCGGACACGAGAGGATGATTTTGGTGGTCGAGTGTGTGGGTAGCGTTCTCGTAAAATGAAAATTTCTTTCTACACACACACACACCCACACACACACAGATATATATATATATATATAATACACGACCTTAAAGTACTTGGAGCGTTAAACATTTTTTGCGGTCGTTTAAAAATTCAAGTCGACGTATTTTACGTTATTGCGCACGTGCGTGTGTGCGTTGCCCGTGTGGATGGACTTTGGCAATTTTACATTTGCTCATATGGTTCGGTAAAGGTACTTGATTACCTCGCTGCTGTACACCGGTCGACGGAGTTACGGTTCATCATTCGATGCTTGCCGAGTTCTCTCTGCTGTGACTTGAACGGGAATATAAGAGAGTGTGGGACGAAAAGGCCCCTGGGCCTTGATAGTCCTATGTACACTGTACCAAAGTTACACACACACACCCACACACATGTATATATATATGAAAATGACGCCTGACTTGGTGGCAAGCAGGAGAATGATACTTTTATTTTTATTACAGCCAGCCGGCGCGTCCTTTCTTTGTCGTGGCGGGGCAAGAGGTGGTCAAATTCGAAAATGAGAATAAAAGGAAGAGAGAGAGAGAGAGGATGAGGAAGAGAGAGAGAGAGAGAGAGAGAGAGAGAGGATGAGTGCAAGGGTGCCTCAACGGACCTCGGGGACCTTGCCGGATGGGTATAACTTTCGGGGCCTTAGCAGCTTTATCACCGTCCTCCCATTCTCGGTGTGACAAAACAAATTTACAGCCTGAAATTTTCGGCAGGGCCCCCTGCCAAGATGACCATTTCGCCTCGCGTCCTTTTTTGCTTCTTCTTCTTCTTTTTCTTTCTCCTCCTCCTCCTCCTCCTCCTCCATTATGAAAAATAACGAAAGGGCGCACATGCAAAATTAAAAGCAACTTGTAGTTGATTGGTGAATTGGATGTTCAATGATCTCAGACACCCTGGCGATCGAGACCCTCAACACCTGCTGCGTGCCTCTTATTATTGAGTGATATTTTATTACAACAAAAAAAATTAAACAAAATTTAAACAACGTGCTGGGAGGATGAAGAAACGATCGTGAGGGAAATTTTGATAAATTTTTGACATTTTTTTTTTGCTGTGACAGAGTTTTTATGATTGTACGAGTACAAATACGAGTTTGGTTAATGTCTCAGTAATTTAGGACGATAATAACAAATAACCACAAATTGTTAATTAATAAGAAAAAATTGAAAAAAAAATCGCATCGTTTGGGATAGAAAGCTGCGAGAGCTACCCTCTCTCTCTCTCTCCAAACTTAAAAAAAGAGAAAGAGAGAGAGAGAGAGCTGGTTAACCCACGCGGACAAAGAACGCGACTTGATGCCTACATGGAGAGAGTTGCCAGTTGTATGCAAGGCTGATGTTATTATATCTAGTTGCTCATACACACCTCGAGAAACCAAGAGAAGAATCTTTCAACTTGTTCGAGTTCGATCCTTCTTCGTCGTTGTCATTCTCCTCCTCCTCATTCTGCTCTTCATGTTCTTTCAAAGTCGTCTTCTTAAACGTTTTCTTTTTTCTCTGTTTCTTACAAGTATTTTATTCCTTGTCATTCACAGCCCACACTCGTACCTACAGTCTACATATGTATATATATATATATATATATATATATATATATATATATAATAGACGTGATCAGCTCGTGCTCTCTCTCTCTCTCTCTCTCATTCGTATGTGTTTCTACTTTGTCATGCGGTTGTCCAACTCCAACACACGCCAGATGAAACTGCAACTCAATTTTCCATATCCACACAGGCAACAGATACGTGCAAACTCGTCCTCTTAATTTATTATTTTATTATTCTCGAAGGTATACAAAAAAAAGCTCATCCAGTCTCGATGGGACTTTAATTTGTGTGAAACGATCACAAAATCTGTCTACTCGATCTACAGCGATCGCACACAAGTTGTAGAAATATTTGAGCTCTTTTTTCTCTCTCTCATAATTTCTCTGTGGCTGACTAATGTGGGTGTGTCAGGGAAGCGCATAGATGAAACAATTTAACTGCATAAATCGAACAAAAGAAAATATCTTTTCAACCCTTTCACCAGTCCTTAGTCGTATGGGGTTAAAATGGAGGATGGCTGGTCAATTGTTTGACGCATCGTTTTGTTCGACGATGCTACAGCTAAAATGGAACTTCTCGGTATATTGAATGAATAATGAAATAAAAAAAAAGTGTATAATAAAATAATATATTCAATATATATATATATATATATATATGTGAATGTAAGATGGGCAAGATTCGAGTTGAAGCCGAGTCTCACATTTATTTGCGTGGGCTCGTTAGTATATATATCGCTCTGCTGACGTCTCAAATGTTTTTGCTACCTCGAGGCTAGCAGAAAAGTCGTCCCGAGGGATGAACTTTTTTTTTTCTTTTTTTTTCCATCCATCGCAGATTCAAACTCGAGTTCAATTCCCTCACGTAGTTGATGGAAGTCTCCAGTCTATTAGATCGAAGCCCTCCGCGCTTTTATTTTTTATTCCAACGCCTACTCGGTCTCGAGAACTTTTTCTCGCAATTCCTTCCTCTCGCTCAGACAAGAAGTTGATACATCTCTCTTACGTATATGAAAAGACTGATCGCCGAGCTTACTGACTTTTTCAGCCTGTCCTTTATTGTTATTATTATTATCAGTATTATTATTATCAGCAAAATAACGTTTTCACTTATGTTTTTTTTTCGTTGCAGTTTGTCGATCTTGGTATCGTGACGAGTATAGAGTACAATCACAAGGCCGTTGACACGGCAAGAAAGGGCCAAGAAGTTTGCGTGAAAATTGAGCCTGTCCCTGGCGAAGCACCCAAGATGTACGGACGACATTTTGACGAGAAGGACTTGATCATCAGCAAGGTAATGCTGTGACAGCTATAGAAATTATTATTTTTAGATTTAGATTTAGAAATTATTATGAAAACAAAAAAAAATCATCATATGAGAATTTGATGCTCGTTATTCAATATCGACAAATCGACATCATCATTCAATTTACCATAATTTATTCTCGAACTCTCCAAACTTACAAAAAGTTTTTAATGAAACGACGTGGCGGCGGAGATGGCGAGAGTTGGAAAAAAAAAAAACTTTGAGGGAACAGGGGCGGCTGCCATGTAAACTCGGTTAATCGATTACCATCGTTTTGTAAATTCTCCCCCCTCTCTCTCTCTCTCTCTCTCTCTCTCTCTCTCTCTCTCTCTCTCTCTCTCTCTCTCTCTCTCTCTCTCTCTCTCGCTGTTTCGCTCGTTTGCTCGTTCGCTCGCTCGCTCATACGTTCGATTCGGCCTCGTTGATTTTCCATCAGGCAGATGACGCGCACCCACGCCTTGCTCGAGCGGTGCCCGCATCCGGTCGTCTGGTATATTCCCAGTCACGCGAGATATACCCGCGGCGCGTTTCGATTCCTCCGCATACTATACGCTATGCGTATCCCACCATATTCTTCCTCTATGTATGTACATACGAGCATACGAGCATACCCACTCTGTATTACACGTGTATATACACACACATTTATCCTCATACAGATATACATATATACATATATTTTATATATATATATATATATATATATATATATTATATGTGTGCGTAGAGCTGGTCTATCTGGTTAAAGTATTATCATTAGCCACGCCATCTCTCGTCCATCTCGTTTCTCTCTTTCTCTCTCGTTTTATCATTATTTCATACCGTTAAATTCATACTGCAAGTAATACTGGTGGCCAACGGTAGATACGCCCAAAACCGGCTCTCTCTCTCTCTCTCTCTCTCTCTCTGTCTTTCTTTCTTTCTTTCTCGTTTCCTCGATGTCTGGCTCACCGAGCATGTAATATCGACCATTCATTAAACACCACAAGAGTTGTTATTATACAGTCAATATGATCCGATACATGTTGTAAAATAAAATATCGCTTCGACTCTACATAGGACAAACTCATACGAGAAGAATTTCTCAATTAAAATCGAGTTATTCATTGATATTAATACCTAGTAGAATTTTATGTAATAATCTCATTTATTCCAATTAATTGATATGGGTATTTTAGACAAATAATTTTCACACTCTTTTTTTTTTTATACAAAAGTTGTTTAATTTTTTTTTTTCCAATCAATTTAATTTGTAATTACAGCAAAGAGATGGAAATTGTGCAATGAAAATGTTCCAATTTTTTCGTCTTAATTTCTTTGGAAAAAGAATCGTTGCGAAATATGGAGAAATTGATCGAAAAAGTTGGATACGCGAGTTGTTTGGGAACGAGTGAAAAATTGTGAGATAGAGAGAGAGAGAGACAAGATGCGTGATTCATAAAGATTACATTCGAGACGACGATGTGGCCTCGAAATATATCTCGAGTGTGTAAGCTCCGCGTATATAGAGCAGCAATGAATGGGAGACGCGCCACGACCATTGCGTGAAAATATGTAATACAAGAAAAGACCAAGAGTGACGAAATATTTTATGGACATTTTTATCGCAAAGAGATGAAATGATAGTAGAGACGAACTCGTTACATAATTATGAGAAGAACGCGAGAGACTTTTCCGTGTGAATGTCGATTAAATAATAGACAAATCGTATATTATTTTTGACATCGATCAAGCTTTCACCGTGCTGCAAATCGACCTCGCATTTCCTCTACAGTCGTTATCCTCGTGGACCTCCTCCTCATTATTATTATTATTATTATTATTATTATTCATCAAACTCGTCGCCCTCGTCGTTATGAAAATCGTGCGAGAGTTTATATAGCTTGGGCGAGCAAGAGAGAGATGAAAAACTTTACAAGAATATACGAATTGATTCATGTGGCGAACACGTGTGGCCATCACGCGCGGATCCGAGCAACATAAGCTCGAAAAAATATCGTAGCTGTCTCACGACGAAAGAGAGAGGGAGAGAGAGAAAATGCTCGCTGGGTTATCTAAGGATATACAAACGGTCTCGAGATGCTTTTTGCCTCGCGCAAGAGCACAACGCGATGAGGAAGTAGAAATGACGTCAGCAGGGATGTGTGTGAGATATATGGGGAGGTTAAAACTAACTTTAAGTTTTCCGCTATAAAAGTATACCAGAAATTCGGGTAAATAATTGGACGAGAGAATTTTTTTTGAAAAAGTTGCCATAGGAGAAGGCCGCAATGTGACAAAATTTAATACACGGTCGATGTGCTCCCTCCGTCGGTAACAAAAACTGCGTACTAAAATTCTCCTAAACGGTTGATCTTTTGGACAAACGAAGAGAACCACGAACTGCCTATAACGATTCTGTAGTTGGTCGTTCTCTCAGTTTTTACGAAAGATTAAGCGTTTAGAAGAATTTTGCTACCGGAGTAAAAGCAACTTTCTCTCCCAATAAAAATGGATTACGGAGAAACTGTTTTACCAACGGAGAAGTAGCATATTACCTTGAGACGAAATTAAAAAAAAATCCATATTTACTAGTTTCAACGAGCAATGAATAGACTTGAGCCAACAGACAGCAAAGCATTAAACTTTTAATAATTTATAACAAAACGCCGAAACTAATGAACGTTTTTTTTTTCTCTGATTAAAGTTTTGAAAAAGTTTCTACGAGAATAGCGGAGGATTGGGAGACAAATGATAACACTCGAGAAATTTTTCAACATTTGATTAAAAAATTAAACTGCCAATGATTATTTTTATAACAATAACATTGCGTGTTAATTCAATTATTTATCTCATTGGACGGAAAATGGTCAAAGATAAAACGCGTGCGTGGCCTGTGCACGCGATTAATATTTAAATAAACCGGCGAGCTCTCGTGGCTTATATCATGGCCGCGCGAGGGATAACATCGATGGTGAAAAAAGTAGAGTGAGGCGGGGTGCGTGCCAGAGACACGCACCGGATGTAACGCACGCCCACACGACTGTTTGAGTTTGCAAATTAATTCGAGCTCTCTCTTTCTCTCTCTTTTTTTTTCTCGTTCGCTCGAGTTTGCTCTCTTTGCCATCGGCTGACAAACTTCACACACACACACACACACACACACACACACACACATATATATATATATATAGAGTCTACCTTTGTCGTTCTCCTCCTCGCCCTCGAGCAATCGGCTTAATGGGACGGGGCACACCTTGCGTCCCAAGAAATCGAACCTGTGGCACGCATATATGTATATATCGCTCCTATACAATATGGCTGGCTCGTATGTGTACTCGATCTTTATATATATATATATATATATAATATTATATATATTATATATCTCTGTGCTCACCTCATAATGCTTCCTCCGCCAACGTATATCCTGTATGCCACGTATAACACCGGTGCGTGTGTGCGTGTGCGTGCGTGTGCGTGTGCGTGTGCGTGTGCGTGTGCATATGATGATCCAACTAATAAGTTTCACGTTTTCGCCTGATCGTTAAATCATTTACGTCTCGCGGTAAATTACAAGAAAAATTATTTATCTTCGTAAACACACGACGAAATGGCCACGATGATAAAATATGTGAAAAATGTGTATATTAAAAAATATATATATATACATATATTTTAGATAATTTTATATTGAATATATATAATTGATGAATTGACATATCCACTTTACGCATAATTCGATGCGTCAAATATATTTATTTAGACTTTAGACGTTATTTAAAGTTTTTTTGCCTCCGTTATTCTCATCAGGCTATGAAATAATGTCAGTAAGATTTATAGAGAGTAAAATTTCAGTTTTCTCAAGGTTTCTCTCTCTCTCTCTCTCTCTCTCTCTCTCTCTCTCTCTCTCATCTCTCTCTCTCTCTCTCCTCTCTCTCTCTCTCTCTCTCTCTCTCTCTCTCTCTCTCTCTCTCTCTCTCTCTCTCTCTCTCTCTCTCTCTCTCTCTCTCTCTCTCTCTCTCTCTCTCTCTCTCTCTCTCTCTCTC
>CAVLGY010000004.1:0-11662 GCA_963669185.1 Dyspetes luteomarginatus | reverse complement strand
ATAAGGCTTTTCACGCAATCTTGCGAGCTCCTGACAGTGTGTATTGCTTAGAAAATTAAGGCAAAGCTGACGAAGGGATGATAGAGAAAGTTTCACTGTAGCAGTCTAAGGGCTGAGCTCAATTCAGCCCTTACAATGAGCTATATACAGTGAAACTGTTTCATCCCTTCGTCAGCCTTCCCCCCCATCTCTCTCTCTCTCTCTCTCTCTCTCTCTTTTTGGAAGTGTCAGTTAGTATTTCTTGTCATGTTGCCACGTATACACCAATCTCGTAATAATATAGTGGCGTATAAAAAAGAAAGAAAGAAGAAAAAAAAAAATTACCAACACAATGAACAAGTGAGCAGGGGTAGAAGTGTATTCGCAAAACAGCCGAGTAAAAAGAGAGAGAGAGAGAGAGAGAGAGAGAATGAGTGAAATCGTACGAAAAGTATCGCACAAAGGTCGGGGGCAGAATCACCACATTGGATTCTTCATCGAACCCTCTTTTCTCTCGTTATTTATTTCCCGGGGACTTGTCCAAACCATTGGGGTATGAGAAGGGAAGGAGAGGCAAAGCCATGACAACTGTCGTCGTCGTATTATTTCGATTATATTATTTATGGCTCGTTGGAGTATAATTTTTCATCGTGACCTCTGCGCGTTTCCTCTCTCTCTCTCTATGTGACTGTGCGTGTGTGTGTGTACACATGGAAAAATTACGTGGCACGGCGGAAGGGAGGGAGAGGGGGGGGGGGGGGGGAGAGAGAGAGAGAGAGAGAATCTGCATCGATCGGAAATTTAGTGGACAAGTCATTTTTGCCTTTCTTATTCCGGCTATTCACCAAGCTATATATTTTTTCATCTTGCACACCTTTTTGCACCAGATTGATTTTATATCTTTTTTTTTTTATTTCTACATTTCCATTTTTTATTTTTCATTATTATTTTTTATTTTTTTTTTCATTATTTTTGCTCCATATCCGAGCTTTAACCTGGCCAAGTGTCCATGGTACAGAAAGGACGAAGGATTTTCTCTCACTTTCTTTATTTTTTTTTTTTTTTCATTTCCTGTTTTTTTTTTTTCCTTCTTTCTTCCTTTTCACTCTTTCTCCACGCGAAGAGCCGTATCTGGCAAGCTTGCTCTCACCACCACTGGGAGCTAGTCGACGTAATTTCATCCATTTTTATCGTTGCCCGGCAGGCTTTAAGGCCTTAAGCCACTTAGATTTAATAGCGTGGTCCGCTGGCTCGCGATCGTTCCCATACCTTGCACTCTGCTCTACGAGCTCTATATAATATGTATTTTACTGTATATAGATGGATATATATATATATCCATCTATATAGTATATATATATATATATATATATATATATATATATATATGTATGTATGTGTGTGTGTATATATATGTATATATACACACTATATTGTCCCTAAAACCTTAAGGGCGTATGAACCCTGAATTAACCATAGAATAAACGCCCTCAAGTCTTTAGTCACGATATATGTTATACGTGAGCCAAACTCACCACAGAGCAGCCTGTTTAACCGTTTATATGGCTCTAGTTTCGTATAAAGAAAATTGCCAGACAACGAGGGAAACGCACGAATAAGTATGAGAGAGAACACGCGAGCAGAAATTAATAGTAAACA
The DNA here is from genome assembly GCA_963669185.1 of Dyspetes luteomarginatus. NCBI lineage: Eukaryota > Metazoa > Arthropoda > Insecta > Hymenoptera > Ichneumonidae > Dyspetes > Dyspetes luteomarginatus. The sequence goes on along the minus strand of CAVLGY010000004.1, from coordinate 10,024 downwards.
CCTAGAGGGAGTTAACCAAATGTAATATATATATATATATATGTGTATATATATATCGTATGAAATTTATACACATTTTGGCCTAACCAATTTTGCAAATGAGATAATAAAAAAAAGCTATGCAATCGAATCATCCAATTTCATTCTCGAATAGTGACCACACATAAAAAAAAAATCGTAAAATAATATACAGCAAAAATAATAAATATTTCATCAGGACATAAAAAAAAAAAAAAAAAAAATTTAATTAAAAAAAAAAACATTAATTTCGTCAATTATAAACTCAACTCAAATCCATTGAAAGTTGAATAATTTCATTAAAATTTAAACGAAGCAAATTAAATCTTGACGACAAAATTTAATTTCAACAAAAGTTGAAAATTTAATTTTCTGATAAATTTCATTTTGGGGATATAAATCGTAGTTCCATTTGAGTGAAATTTTCTTTTTTTTTTCTTTCTCTTTTCAATAAGATTATAAAATTATTTTCATTCTCTCATTCTCATACATATAGAGTTTTCATGATTTTTTTTTTCAAATATACAATTATTGTCAATAATTCATTGTTTATCGTCATAATTTAATCGCCAATTTATTATTTAATGGATATGTCACTTCTTCGATCTTTTTATCATTTATGATTCTCTCATTAATAGTGAAAACTGCAGTGCGGCACGAGTTTCACGCTCGACTCTGAAACTATTTTATTGTACTTGACGTGTATTCTTACTATAGAGAATGAAATGCACACACACACATACACAGATATATATATATATATATATATATATATACACATATATACAAATATATATATATATGTAAAGTATATAATGTATCACATATCTATGTAATAGTGCAAGCATCGCGACTGCACTTCTGCTCTGTTATCCTCGTCTCGCGTGACGACACGACACACCACGACACGCGATTTTTTTTTCCCTTCGTCGTCCTCGTCATCGATTAAGATCGCGCTCGCTCTCGCGACTTTTATCTACCTCGACTCAATTCCCTTATTTAGTCGCCCGCGATACACCAACGAGTCGACAGATGGTCGGAACAGACAATAACGTGATAATTTTACGTTTCTTTTTTTTTTTTTTTATATATAATTTTTTCCCCGATAAAAATTTGTAATTTTTGATGAAAATTGAGATTTTCATGTGGGCATAATTTCACATATTATCTCTCGACCAATTTACGCTGATAAGCAGGCCAGTTTTCGATTTTCAAAAATAAGTCATCTGACAGATGAAATCTGCAAAAAAAAAGAAAAAGAAAAAAATCGAATAGAAAATAGCCTCGATGACCATTGAAACAGCATTTTGAACTTCGAACCAGGGCGAATAAAATGAGCACAAAGTTGAAACCGATTGATTTTATTGGCAAAAAGATTTTTTTTTTTTTTTTTCCTCTCATTTTGGGACCCGATATCGATTACCGTTCGTTATTCGCAAAGTTTCGAATGTAAAAAAAAAAAAAAAGAAAAAAAAAACTAGTCAAAAAAGACGATTTAAAATTGTTTCTATTTTGCGTGATAAATCATCGTGACTGGCCAATAATTTCTCACGGTCTTCACGTAAGTACCAGCCAAGCGAAGTCGGCTTAGTCACGTAGGACTTGCGGGAGGATAAACGCATATATATATATACATTTATACATATATATATATACACACACACACACACACACACACATATATATATATATATATATATAAATTTGTGCTCTCTGCCACAGTACACGTATACAACAAAAAATGTTGCAATTCAGTGTGATGCACGTGTGTTTATTAGAAGCTAAAAAAGCTGCAACGAGAGCGAGAAAAAAAAAGAAGGAGACTCTCTCTCTCTCTATATATATGTCTCTTCTTTCTACTGTATTCTACGGGATCGCGAGTAAACCTCTCGTACCCATGAAGCTTCCACCTTGACGAGGAAGAAAACAAAAAAAAAGTGAAGAAGAGTTTGTTGATGCGCGCCTCACTTCCGGCCGTAATAACTGTCGGCGAGCTGTGTAGCGTGGCAACATACTCTATATAGTACTTACACATGTACCCCTTTAGAGATATATATATATATATATAAATATATTTTTTTTTTTTCTTTCAAGCTAAATATATATATATATACACACAAGCTAAATGTATACGTTTAGTGCAAGTACGCCTCTCGTCGATGACTTTCCTTCCTTACGTTCGTTCTCCTTGTCAAAGTCTCCAAGAACGTGTATGGAATCGCCCAATGAAGGATAACAACGAGGTAAAAAGAAAATGAAAAAAAAAAGGAGAATGAAAACTCGAGAATGAATGATGGAGGAAATGGGAAACAAAAAAACGAAAAGAAAAAAAAAATGAGTCAGACAGAGAATTGCCTCGGACTCTCGTAGACAAAGTGTGCGCGATTGAAAGTTCCGTTTAGTTCGATAATTTCGCGCCCAAGTACTTTTTTTTTACCTTTTGTATATCCATATGTATATATATATATGTACATGCATATATATATATATATTTATATGTATATATATTTCTATGTACATGTATATGTATACATATATGTATATATAACAAACCCTTTGTTTGTTTTCATCGAGTGTTTTAGTCCAGACTCGCCATTCTCTCTGATTCAAACTCGTACTGGCAGAATATTACTGGTAGCCTCGCCATTTCGGGGGTTTACACACTTTGGGGCTTAATACCGCGAGAGCCTTGATGGATTCTCGGATCTCATGAAACGTTCGGGGATTAATACATCCTGGCTAGAAATTCGCAGCTTCCATTGTCGAGAGAGAGAGAGAGAGAGAGAGAGCTCCGGACCGTATAATGGACGACGAGCTACTTACTCGTCTGAAGATATATATATGTATATGGGGCATTCCAGGCCAAACAACGGGTGACCTTTACCCTCTGGGAATTGGTCCCCAATTTTTTATGTTACAACCTCAATAGAAATTCAATTTTTTCGAGATATTTTAGCCAAAAATTTAAATATTTTTCAAAAATACACAAAAATTCTGTATCACGTATGAAAAAAAAAAATTAAAACCATTCAAATGGATCGAATTTCGTTTCGTTTCTATATATATATATATATATTTTTTTTTTTTTCCTTTTTAAATTTTTGTAAATTTAGTTCGTTCTCAGTGTGAGATAATTTTTCATAAATCGCAACGAAATGGCTCTGATAAATGAGAATGAGATCGCTTTTGTATCATCGTATTCGAGGAAAATTATAGAAGCGCAAAAGACGATCATCGCAAAAATTTTCATTTTAATTATATAGAGCGAGCGAGAAATCCCGATAATCGCGAGAAATCGCTGCAAGAGGGTTCAGTTAGTGAAAAAAAAAAAAAAACAAAAAAAAAACTGTACAGAAAATTGGAAAATAAAAAGTAGGAAATTGAGTTTTCTCATGCGAGAGAGATTCGGTTCGCCAAACGTGATTTAGCTACTAGGCCAAGCGATGTAACGATCCGGTGAAAAAAAAATCTTCTGTGTCAGAGAGAAAGAGAGGGAGAGAGAGAGAGAGAGATAGAGAAAGAGAGTAACCGGGTTTGGCTCACTTCATCATCACGTTATTAGAAAACGTGCCAGGAATTAGTCTCGACTATATACTCGTAAACGTGCTCGATATATGTAGGTACACACGGGGTATATATCACATGTATATATACATATATATGACCGTAAATATAGTTTCACTATACGTGGATTCAGACTACTTATACGCGGCCTTGCGAACTGAGTTTCCCTTGTGCACCAGCTTGCAGCACACGTTATATATATATATATATATATATATATATATGTATGTATATGCTTTTGGTGCATTCTCTCATACATGTACATGTGAAAAAAGGAAAAACAAAAATATCTCTCGTGTATTTCCCTCTCTCGTAATAACTGTCGAGCATTTCACGAGACTCGAGACACACGGTGCTCCGTTCTTCCCCCACCCCTTGCCCCAATCCCCGTACGAGGGAGGCATAGAGAAGCACGAAAAGACACACCAAAAGTTTGGGCAACAGAATGCACAATGTGTCGACACTTTGTCGACACATTATCGATACTCTGTCAACGATTGAGTACTCGTTTTTTTTTTTTTTTTTTTTTAACTCAAATTATTAAAAAAAAAAAATTCACATTGCCAAGAGTCGAAACTTTGTCGAAATCGATTGTCTTCGCCCATTTACTTGCTTGATCCTCGAATATTTTCATGCAACGTGACACTTGGTCAACATTATATTATTTTGACAATCATAAAAAGCATTAATTTTTACTTTTTTTTTTTTTTAAATCTTTTGATGATCATGTGTCGATGATCGACACATGATCATCGAATTGAGTGCAAGTTCAATTCAATGATACTTCATATGTGTCGACACATATTAAACCAACAGTCGACAAAATTTCTCCAATGTAGAATAAAAAAAAAAAAAAACAACCAGATAAAATCGTCAATACGCGATGAGAAAAAAAAAAAAAATAACTCTCCATTCACAGTAATACTTTGTCGTTACAATAGCACACTCCAAGAGTGCATAAAGAATTGCAGAAATGATCCAACATCGTTGCAAAGTTGGATGTTTATAACACACACACGAACACTCATATATATATATAATAAAGTATCCCAGGCAATATATATATATATACTTTATTCACGAGAGACCAAAAGATGCAAAAGTATAAATGGAAAAGCGTGCAGAGTTGAAGTACGTCGCAAACGCAGCAGACGTTATTCAGCGGGGTATAAAATTCTACTGTGCATAATCGGAAACGAGACGACAACGACGACGAGTACACGAGGAGGTGAAGCAAAATATGAGAGACGAAGGAAAAGAAAGGAGCGAGCGAGAGAGAGAGAGAGAGAGAGAGAGAGAGAGAGAGAGAGAGAGAGAGAGAGAGAGAGAGAGAGAGAGAGATACACAAGGAGAAAGATACCGAGCGACCCGGGAATGGCGGAAGTATAACTATGATGGCTCCCGGGGCAAACTGGCAAACATGGGCCGGGGCTGGATATCTCCAGGAGTCTGTGGAGAGAATGTGAGGGTAGAGAGAGGGAGAAACAGAATAAGGGAAGCCACTTTTCTTGAACATTCTCTCTCTTTCTCTCTCTCTCTCTCTCTCTCTCTCTCTCTCTCTTTCTCTCTCTCTCTCTTGGCCTTTCCCTCACACACGAGGAAAGTCCCTGTCCCCGCGCCTCCGCGGAAACTCGTTACTAATTTGCGAGATTGGCTTCGCCAAAGTTTCCTCGCTGTTCCATATACCATTACAACGTCTTTGAAGCATATTTGCCTGTTCTGTATATATATATATATATATATATTCACGAAAGCTCGCTCAAGAGCTCTGAGCTTGCTCTGTTTCCGAGGGCAAACGGGTATATATCCTATATCTCGCGGTTTTCGCGCCTTCCATCTTCTGTATATCTATATATATAGTAAAATTTACATCCATATAAGACAAACGATACATCGACGCGCCATTGTCAAACTCAGAACAGAGTAAAGCCAACGAGACAACGATAACGATCAAAGGCTGTCATACTGTGTGTTGAAAATGGAGAATATACGAATTCCTACATTAACAGAATTTCATAGAGATGAAGGGAATCCAAAAGAGAATAATAATAGCACAATGAGAAGATGGGGAGAGAGGGAGAGAGGGAGAGAGAGAGACTTTGAAATGGTAATAAAGTGTAAAGAGTCGAAATATTCTATGAATCAAACATTGACCGAACCCACATAGACATTGTATGTATATATGAAAAAATAATAATAATAATAATAATATACACTGAGAGATTTATCATAGTGAAGAAATAATTTGAATTTAATTCAATAATTTATCATAACACACGCAACTCAAATAAGATAATTTGGGGCAAAATATTGAATATGAAGTTGAATTTGATGAACAATTAATTCGAAATATGAGAATGGCACGTGCGGATACGATTAAATAATAAATAGTAAAAAATAACTCGGCGTCGAGACGCTGTCCCACGTTTTTTCATACACAGTTATGAAGAAGTAATTTAAATTAGTCATATGGTGAATTCGTGCTAGGTCAGAGAACCGTGGAAATTATACAAAGGTCGCGAATCACGCGCCATTATCATCATCATCATCATCATCATCATAATGACGATTATTCTCACAAGAATTCGCATTCCCATAATAGAACACACACGCGGTAAGTCTTTCCCTCTCTCTCTCTCTCCCTCTGTCTGTCTCTCTGTCTTTCTCTCTCTCCCTCTCTTTCTCTCCTTCTGTCTGTCTGTCTATCTCTCTCTCTCTCTCTCTCTCTCTCTCTCTCTCTCTCTCTCAAGGCTTTTGAATCGTTTCTCGTGTCTGCGCCCAGCTTTTCCTCTCACACCTGGAATTCCTCGTATGCCATGCCAAGATGCACTCGTGGCGAGGAAGAGGAGGAGGAGGAGGAGAATAGAGAGAGACAGAGAGAAGATCCTCGAGAAGTTTGCCGGTTGCGTCCTACCATTGTGTCTACCACACATGCGGTTCTATATATAGAGCGAGAAAGAGAGAAAGAGAGAGAGAGAGTCGATGCGATTATATCAACTCTCTCTTTCTACATATATATGCCGCTCGACCGGCAATACTGACTGGCAAAGTCAAGATGCCCCATGTATTATGTATTTGTATGTATAGCTGTTTATATATCCATATATATGTATATATAAACACGGATACATACATACATATATATATATATATATATATATATATATATATATGTGTGTGTGTGTATCCGTGTCAAATGCACGAGAGTGAATCTTCGATATGGAAAGAGTGAAAGACGAAGAAAGGGGAAAGAGGGAAAGAGAAAAAGAGAGAGAAGTATACAGTGTCGACGAACTCACGAAGTATATTTTACATTCACGTAGAAATGTTGTAATTTCTGTTTGTAGAAAGGAATGTTTCGTTAAATAATACTGAAAACAATTTTAATAATAATAATAATAATAACAATAATAATAATAATTTTAAATTTGAATAAGATACGTAATTTTCAATAATGAAAATTATTTCTCGAAACTTCGTGAATGAAATAATTATCGTAATATATAAATGAGAAATAAAATTATCATATGAGATTACAAGCCGAAAACCGATCGAAACAATTTATGGGGAAAAAGCCGGGGGGGGGGGGGGGGGGGGGGGGAGAGCGCAGAGAAAATTACCGATATAGTGAAGAATTTTCGAATTTTCAGGATTAAAAATGAGGATAATTTTACGTGCCAAATAAACGTGAATTATTTAACCAAATGGCTAAACGAAAAAATTAAAATTTTAAAAATTCGAAAGGGGAAAAAATGAAAAATAAATAAAATTACCGGGGCGTTATTTTTGACATTGATGAAAAAATTATGATAATTTTGCACCAAGATGTATCGTAACAGGATAATCGATCTTGTGTGCACGACTTATAATTCCAAATATGGTTTTCGCCCTGTGATTCGTCTCTGCTTTCTCTCTCTCTCTCTCTCTCTCTCTTTCTCTTTCTCTCAAGTATTTTCCTGATGCTGCTACTGATCTCTCGTCAACGAAACCCTCCAGCAAGCACTACATATTGTAGATTCATAGATATATCATTCATGTGTAGGTATATAGGAGACGTCGAGGCCCGAGGCCTAGATACAAATCGAGCGATAAAGAAACGAAAACAAAAAATGTTCTGTCGAGTCCGAATAAAGCGAGAGAGAGAGAGAGAGAGAGAGCGAGAGCGAGAGAGAACGAGAACGAGAGAGAGAGACGTTCTAGGACTCGATTAGCAACGGAGATAATTGGCGTTTCAGAGTTACTTACCAGGACCATACAGAGTTCCTCCCCCCAACCCTTTATACATTGTAAAGAATTTTTTTTTCTTCTTTCAACACCACGTCGAGAAGGCACTCTATATATATATATATATATATGTATATATATATGTATAGGCATATATATATATATATATATACTATTGAGTTTTGTTTACGAGCATATAGAAGATGACCGAGTCGACCTCATTTCGAGACTCAAAATAAGAAACACGTTAACACACAGCAATCAAAGTTATATACCCGGCAAACACAAAACCCCGTTAAATATTTCTCGTGTTGCAAACAAACACAGTCGTATACTCTGAGTTAAAAAAAAAAATAAACAAAGCCAGAGGCGCCTATGGGGATTTCTTTGCCGTGAAAAATAAAAAATAATACTTTTGGCTAATCGTGAAAAATAATTTCGTTAACGAAAAAACATCACAATTTTAATGGGATCAAGAATAATCATTTTTTATAAGAAAAATTCAAAGTCGTAAGATTTTTTTTTTTTCTGTCGATCAAATTCCAAGTGGCCATTTTAATAGATTACATTTTTTTTTTTTTTTTTGCAATTACGCATAAGGGTCAAAATTCTTGATTTTTTAAAGTTCCAGAGGCGTTTTACGGTTAATTCAGCACGATAAAATAAATTGAAAAAAAAAAAAAAAAGTTACAAAAAGGGTGGAGAAAAAAACGTTTCAGGGTTTGGATTAGAAACCTGTCATCTGCAATGGTGTAAGAGGGGCACATATAGAACGTCTTCGGGGCCTCAAATCAGCCAGTTTCTATGGCATAAAAAAAAGAAGACAGACTTCCGAGTAAATATATATATAAAGGCATAGATATATATATATATAGAAAAAAAGGCATATATATATATTCTATCTTATTCTGTACACCCTCGATTACCTCTTTATATATATATATATATATATATAAAGAGGCAAAGAATCGAGCGTGGGGGTGTACAGACTAAGATAGAAATAGAGATAGTAATAGAGAAGTGGGAAATGGGTCGAGAAAACGACCCAACGAGATCGCGAGAGCTAGAAAAGAGATAGAGAGAGGGCGGGGGTGGTAATCACGGTGCTTCGGATAAGAAGCTTAAGGGGTGGAATATCGAACCTGAGACCCGTACTAGTAAGAAAGAGGAGGAGGTGGGTGGGGGGGGGGGGGGGGGGGGGGGGGGGGGGGGGGGGAATGAGACTATAAAGAGAGGAAGAAGAAAAGGTTTCTCGGTCTCTTCTCGTCCGGTATCATTCTCATCCTACAATCTACTTTTGCACCCTGGCCAACCCCCACCCCGCTCTCTCTCTCTCTCTCTCTCTCTCTCTCTCTCTCTCTCTCTCGCTTAGTGTGTGCAAGAAAGAGGAGAAAGAGGAACACACTCGAGCACACTCCGCATATATAAGAGCAAAAGTGTGAGAAAAGGACATATATAGGAGAGAAGATTTTCTCGGAAAACTCGATCTCCTTTAGCTCGCTTGAAAAACAAAACAAAAAAGATCGAGTTCTTCACGCTCATCTCAGAATCGCAGGATCACATCGACGAACAAATTACTCCCCTCCATAGAATTCCCCCCCCTCTCTGGCTCTCTCTCTCTCTCTCTCTCTCTCTCTCTCTCTCTCTCTCTCTCTCTCTCTCTCTCTCTCTCTCTCTCTCTCTCTCTTTGAGTTCTCGGCGGTTTAACCATTTTCCGTTAATTCGGGCCCGGCCAAGTATCCGCGATGAGAACCGAAAGGCCCCGGGGAAGCAGCCTCATCGAGAAAAGCTCGCCCGAGATCACGAGAGGGAAAAAAAAATCTTTAGCTCGTATACTTTTCTGTAGCAGTTTTTTTTTTCCTTTTTTTTTTTTTTAGCCATTTCTGTAGCGAGAAAATTGTATGTGTATGAAGCAACATTAGCGAGAGAGAGAGAGAGAGAGTCGTTGTAACGTGTTTTACGTGCGAGAGGAAAGTAAACTTTTAATTTTTTTTTTGTCGTTTTGTTTTTATGATAACGGGATATGAGCACTCATTATATCATTTGAGTGCAACGAGTGAAAAAAATATAATCTTGTGAGATTGAGAGGAAAATTTATTTACTAAATTGCACTAAATTATTATTATCAATTATTATTGTCATTGTCATATTATTATTATTTAAGTCAAATTAGCATATAATTCTATCGAAAAAGTTGAATTAAATAAATAAATTTGTC
>CAVLGY010000003.1:0-13977 GCA_963669185.1 Dyspetes luteomarginatus | reverse complement strand
GAGGAGAGAAAGAGAGGAAGAGAGAGAGAGAGAGAGAGAGAGGAAGGAGAGAGAGAGAGAGAGAGAGAGAGGAAGAGAGAGAGAGAGAGAGAGAGAGAGAGAGAGAGAGAGAGAGAGAGAGAGAGAGGAAGAGAGAGAGAGAGAGAGGGGGGGGGGGAGAGAAAAAGAGAGAGAAAGAGAGAGAAGTTTCCGTAGCTTCCGCTATTACCGCGATCTTTTGCCGATGCTTCTTCGGCTTTTCGCTTCCTCCTTCGTTTTTTTTTTTATATATATAGCATGAGGCATATATACATACACATATATACAGACATGGTTAAAGTATAGTGCACGACAAGGGGCGGGGAAAGGGGGCGAGAAGCATAAGGGTGAGAGGGGATTGGAAAGCTCTCGAAGAGACGCGACTTGAAAAATTGATGCGCACGAGATGCCCGCCGACGAAACTCTAAAGCGAAACGGCGAGGACTTGTGCTCTCCTTGCGGTATCAGCGGATTCTCTCTCTGTATATATATATATGTGCCTTGATATAACCTTAGGGTAGCATCAGCTGCCGGAGAAACGCGAAAACGCTATTCGAGGAGAGGAAAAAAAGCGACACGAGACCCGACGAGAGACGCTATACGTTGTCTAAAGACGGATTTTCGTATAAGCTATCGAGGATAGTTCGAATCTCTCCGTCTCTTGTACGTTCGGAAAAGTAGAGAAGTCCTGTGGAGGTCGAACTCGAAAGGTTATAAGGTGATATATGCGTATATATAGTAACATAGCTCGCAATCCAGACCGTTTGATCGCCAAACCTTATTCCGTTTCATATCTATATATATATATATATATATATATAGAGAGAGAGAGAGAGAGAGAGAGATATAGAGATATGAATACACATCTATATCCGCATATGAACGTATAATACGTATAATCCCTTCCGATAACCCAGAACGACCGAATCGAGGATTGGGAAATCTCGCGTTGCGATGCAGTTAAGACCCGGGCACAGCCACAGACATTTCAAGCTCTGATTCTCCCTTGAGATTTAACCGGAATCCCGTGGTAGGAACACTTCTAAAACGGCAATGGAGAGGCGGGAGGGGGGGTATTCGCATAGACAGTTCTCGCATCCTCGATCGTCCAAGATTGTCCGCGGATGGTCTTAAAGCTCTATATATATATATATATATATATATATATGACATGTCAAGAGAATGGAGAAAAGAGCTTGGCAAATGCTGTTCGGGGATGTGGAAGAACAAAGTCCGGAGTGCAGATCGAAGCGACCAGAGAGCAATTCAAGATTCGTGTCTCCTTCTTTCTCGCTCTCTCTCTCTCTCTCTCTCTTGCTCTCTCGGTGACTTGTTCCGGCTTTCACTCTTTGTGCTGGATCTTTGTTCCGGATCTTATAGCCAGTGAGTTTAGAGACAGTGATTGGCACATTGGGCTATGACCATGATCATGGGTCATGGGCAGCTTTTGGTTTTCCTCCTATCTGGTCCCTTCAAGGTAGACCAGTCGATAGAATGGCCAATGTCCATGCTGGCTTTATTTTGGGTCTGATATTACGCGAGTGGGAAGGAATTTACACAGTGATTGGCACTTTGAAAGATGATGTATGAATAGTTATGGGCAGCTTTATCTTTCTCTCTATCCACGTTGTTTGATGAAGTATCTGATATAATGACCAATGGTAATGGTGGATTTCTCTTAAATCTTACGGTCTGCATTTGCAAGGAAACTTAAGTAGTGAATGGTCCTTTGAAAGACGACGACTGAGTAGATATATGGACAATTTTGTTTCTCTGTCTTGTACGTTTAATTACCAGAATGGCCATTGGCAAGACTTGCTTTGTTTCGGATCTTATAGTGTGGAGGTGCGGACGAGTTTAAATAGTAATTGGCCATTTGAAAGATGACCAATGAGTATTTTCCAGCAACCATACGTTTAATTACCAGAATGGCCATTGGCAAGGCTTGATTTGTTTCGGATCTTATAGTGTGGAGGTGCGGAGGAATTTAAATAGTAAAATTGGCCCTTTGAAAGACGACGACTGAGTAGTTATATGGGCAATTTTGTTTCACTGTCTTGTTTGTTTTATTTCCAGAATGGCCATTGGCAAGGCTTGCTTTGTTTCGGATCTTATAGTGTGGAGGTGCGGAGGAGTTTAAATAGTAATTGGCCCCTTGAAAGATGACCAATGAGTATTTTCCAGCAACCATGGCCAATGGTCATGGTGGTTCGAAAATCCTTATATAGACAATTTTGTTTCTCTGTCTTGTACGTTTAATTACCAGAATGGTCATTGGCAATGCTTGCTTTGTTTCCGATCTTATAGTATAGAAGTGCGGAGGAATTTAAATAGTAATTGGCCCTTTGAAAGACGACCAATGAGTATTTTCTAGCAACCATGGCCAATGGTCATGGTGGTTCGAAAATCCTTCTATAGACCATTTTGTTTCTCTGTCTTGTACGTTTAATTACCAGAATGGCCATTGGCAAGGCTTGCTTTGTTTCGGATCTTATAGTGTAGAGGTGCGGAGGAGTTTAAATAGTAATTGGCCCTTTGAAAGATGACCAATGAGTATTTTCCAGCAACCATACGTTTAATTACCAGAATGGCCATTGGCAAGGCTTGCTTTGTTTCGGATCTTATAGTGTGGAGGTGCGGAGGAATTTAAATAGTAAAATTGGCCCTTTGAAAGACGACGACTGAGTAGTTATATGGGCAATTTTGTTTCACTGTCTTGTTTGTTTTATTTCCAGAATGGCCATTGGCAAGGCTTGCTTTGTTTCGGATCTTATAGTGTGGAGGTGCGGAGGAGTTTAAATAGTAATTGGCCATTTGAAAGATGACCAATGAGTATTTTCCAGCAACCATGGCCAATGGTCATGGTGGTTCGAAAATCCTTATATAGACAATTTTGTTTCTCTGTCTTGTACGTTTAATTACCAGAATGGTCATTGGCAATGCTTGCTTTGTTTCCGATCTTATAGTATAGAAGTGCGGAGGAATTTAAATAGTAATTGGCCCTTTGAAAGACGACCAATGAGTATTTTCTAGCAACCATGGCCAATGGTCATGGTGGTTCGAAAATCCTTCTATAGACCATTTTGTTTCTCTGTCTTGTACGTTTAATTACCAGAATGGCCATTGGCAAGGCTTGCTTTGTTTCGGATCTTATAGTGTAGAGGTGCGGAGGAGTTTAAATAGTAATTGGCCCTTTGAAAGATGACCAATGAGTATTTTCCAGCAACCATACGTTTAATTACCAGAATGGCCATTGGCAAGGCTTGCTTTGTTTCGGATCTTATAGTGTGGAGGTGCGGAGGAATTTAAATAGTAAAATTGGCCCTTTGAAAGACGACGACTGAGTAGTTATATGGGCAATTTTGTTTCACTGTCTTGTTTGTTTTATTTCCAGAATGGCCATTGGCAAGGCTTGCTTTGTTTCGGATCTTATAGTGTGGAGGTGCGGAGGAGTTTAAATAGTAATTGGCCATTTGAAAGATGACCAATGAGTATTTTCCAGCAACCATGGCCAATGGTCATGGTGGTTCGAAAATCCTTATATAGACAATTTTGTTTCTCTGTCTTGTACGTTTAATTACCAGAATGGCCATTGGCAATGCTCGCTTTCTTTCAGATCTTATAGTGTAGAAGTGCGGAGGAATTTAAATAGTAATTGGCCCTTTGAAAGATGACCAATGAGTATTTTCCAGCAACCATGGCCAATGGTCATGGTGATTCAAAAATCCTACTATTTGTCACCCTACCTAAACTCAAGCCAAGTCTTAAAACTGGCCAAAAAGATACCCAAAGATTTCCGGGACGCTTAACCGTACCATTTATCTATCGCTGTTCATGCAAGTTCATTCATACGTCCTTACATACATATAAATGTCAATGTTATGCTGCCTGCCAGGATGCTGGCAAGTGGAAGGATTCTCCGGACCATCTAGACATGTCACTTTTTGTCCCTCACGCTTGAGCTGAGAAATGGAATGTGAGTCGAAGAGAACCGGGTAAGAGATAAAGTTGCTGTCGTATCGCGATTGTACTCTTCGCGTACTATACGAGAATAAATATATATATATATATCTGTTGTACATGACACGCGTTTACGTCGCAATAAAATTCTTACGAACATATGTCGGTAGATCTACGGAAGTCTTACAGAGGGGACACATTTTGCGCTTATAACATATATATATATATATATATATATATATATATATATATATATATATATATATATAGTTACACATTCCCATGTAATGTTCCTCTTTAGATACACACTCTCTTTTTCTTCCTGAAACCGCAGAAGAAGTCTCGAAAATAGCACAGATTTGTCTGTTAGCTTTATTTCTCTCTATCCTGTTTTTCCATTCGTGTGCCCTGCTGCCGTTATATCGTGCACCGCTGTAGGTTCTTTATTTCTTGGAAGCTGTTGGAGAATCCAGGATATAACCTGAATAGCCTTCCGCCTCCACTCTCTTTGATGGTATACCGTGTGATCGTCCGAAACCGATTACAGAAATAAATGAAAGAAATGTGAGAGAGACGGAGTAAGAGAGAAAGCGAAAGAACAAAGAGAGAGAGAGAGATGGAGATATCGGGCTTCGATGTCCAGCAGGGTGAAAAAAAAGGGTGTTTCCGCAATCTTCTTCGTGTCCTCTCTATATTCTTTGCCGTCTACTTTTATCGCACAAAAGGGCCCTGTGTGTTCTTCGTGTGTGCAAACTGCCAAGGAAACTATCCTACTGGCTAAGATATGCGGGAACGCTTAGTCCTTTTTCCGGTTCACACCAATTCCTATAGAATCGCAGTCTCTCTCTCTCTCCTTTATTCACGAGATTTTCTCTCAAACACCCTTGAGACGTCCGGAAAAACCTTTTTGGACTTTTTACACGGATCACTGCAATATTTGACAGAATAGATGGACGCTCTGGCGATATCTCGGAAGACCTTTTCACTTCTACTCTTTATCCCCTTTATCGTTATTCCAACCTCTCAACGTATCACATCTCTCTCTCTCTCTCTCTCTCCTCGTTCCTCAACTGAACCAGACAATCATAACTTTTGCCCTTTGAACCGTAAATTCCAACTGTCTCCGCGTATAACGACTTATATACCAACTTGCGAACAAGACGAGTTTCTTGATCGCGATTTGCCCATTCGTAAGATCGGCCTTGTGGAAAATGACTTTTGCACCGGATGATGATCGAATTGAGCCAGATATGTGTCCCGGAATTATATGTGTCCCGGAATATGAGCGAACCATGGAAAAGGATGGTAAGGGTGGGCAGGGTAGGGGGGGGGGGGGGTGGTTAAGCTAACAAAGGTAAAAGATAGGATATCGTGGCACGGGAGATAACTCGACAAATGAGAAAAGCTCGAGAAGCGGAAGAACATAGAATGGCGACTGGGAAATATATACCGAGCTAACTGTGAAGCCACCAAAAGCAAACCAAAAGCCCCGGTGACATACAGAGTGCTCGAGTCTTTTGTTATGTCCCTGGTGAATATATACGAAGATACGAGAGCCACCCCATATATACCTTCACTCTAGAGCCAGTCAAGTAGCAAAAAAAAAAAAAATGAAAAAAAAATGAACCACCCGAGTAATCTTTATGCAAGGATTATAAGAGTTCAACTGTATATATATATATATATATATATATATATATATATATATATATATTTCATGGGTATTTCGCGTGACTGTATTCTTGGATATAATATAAAATGCCGACTGTTGTTTGTCATTTTCCGGCTGGTTGGTCACGAGTAAAGCTGATTAAGTGATTACGTCTGTCGACTTTGTCCGCGGTATTATGCTGGGTTTTCGCGAATACTTTATTTTTAAGGAAATCGGAACAAACGAAATGTTGAAAAAAAAAAAAAAGTTAAGGGAGAAAAAACGTTATTTTTAAGTGAAAAAAAAAATCGCATTTCAATTATTGCTGTAACGAAGAGCATTAAAAAAAAATTATTATTGATTAGAATAAAGCTAAAAAATTCTAAAATTCGAATAACGTGCTCGAATTTAAGGGAAAAAAAAAAAAAGGACGAGAATCTTGAAAGGGCGAAACGCCTTCGTCTTTCATTGCCGGGAGCCTGGCACGAAAAACCAAAAGAACAGAACACGATGAAAATGAAAACTGTATATAAGCACGCGACCTCCCTGTAGTTCTCTTATATATACATCATACATAGGAGAGCGGAGCAATCCTTGCGGAGGGTGCAGAGAGGAGAAAACACGAGTGCAAGCCCCGAAGCAAAATTCATTTCAAAGAACTGCTTGGCTTCTGTACACGTTTTGCTCCGCTCTGTGTTGTTCCAGCGAGCTTTTTCCTCTCTCTGTCTCTCTTCTTCTTCTTCTTCTTCTTGCCACATGATACATGCCACTCTGGCTTTAGCCGTAAGAAAATCAGGAGAAATTTAATACCTGCGAGTCCTTTCGTCTTTGATACATATAATATGTTTTATTTCTCTATGTATATGTATATGTATATGTATATGTATATGATATGTATATGTATATGTATATGTATATATGTATATGTATATGTATATGTATATGTATATGTATATGTATATGTATATGTATATGTATATGTATATATGAATATGTATATGTATATGTATATGTATATGTATATGTATATGTATATGTATATGTATATGTATATGTATATATGTATATGTATATGTATATGTATATGTATATGTATATGTATATGTATATGCAGATATGTATATATGTATATGTATATGTATATGTATATGTATATGTATATGTATATGTATATGTATATGTATATGTATATGCAGATATGTCTATATGTATATATGTATATGCATATTGTGCATATGTATATGCAGATATGTCTATATGTATATATGTATATGCAGATATGTCTATATGTATATATGTATATGCAGATATGTCTATATGTATATATGTATATGCATATTGTGTATATGTATATTATGTAACAAAACGAGATGAATTGTCATGGGGCTTTGTCGTGTGCCATTGCCCATGAAAGCCGAAGCTTCGCTCGTACCCTCCACCGCGGACGATTCGCGCTCGCGTGTACTCGGTTTGCAATGGCGAAGGCAGCTCTCGCCACCCCATGTCGAGAGATAGAGAGCTCGAGGGTAATAACGAATGTCGCTCGAGAGGAAACGACGGAATGGAACGTATCTCTCTTGTCTCTTTTCCAGCCTCCCTCTAACTCCTCTCCTTTCTTCTTTAGCGACACCCCCCCCCCCCCCGTCTCCTCCTCTTTCTTCTCCTCTACATCGTCGTCGTCGTCGTCGTCGTCTCGATTCCTTGTTCCCGAAGGACAAGCGCGCCAGGACACTAAAGCGTTTCTTCCTCCATGCAGCTCGCATCGTTTCTAAAAAGAATTGTCTCGCGATTGAATCGACGCGAGCTGCTCTTCTCCCTCGCCCACTCACTTTTATCCTTCTCGCGATATCTCGATCGCGGTCTCAATCTACAATATAAAGGCGAAAGACAGCGATTTTGTGCCGTTCTCTCTCCCTCCCTCGTTCGACCACCATTCCCGTTTTCTTGTTCGCGGTAAAGCATACGGTATATTGCATCCAGGACAAAAGAGAATAGAAAATCATTGGCGTGCCATTGCGGTAGTGACAAAGTGGACTGGGATATAAATAATGAAGGTGCACATAGCCAGGACCAAGCTCGATGGAAAATCTCCCTCTGTGGCGATCCCTCAGGAGGTTCTATATCGATGAAATATCCGCGGGAGCAATGAGAGAAATTATATATATATATATGTATATATATATATATATATAATGGATATATATATATATAATGGATATATATACATGGCTCTTCGAATAATGGAAAACCGTTGGATGAGACAAGGGTGGATAGGACGAAGGGAGTGAAGAAAAGGAATGGAAAGATTGACATTTCAATATTCACAATGCTCGCGTCCTGCTTCTCGCAGATATAAATAATTTCGATTGAAATGAGTTCGAACGGGCGAATCATTCACTCACTAGACGGGTAATTTATCATCGTTCTCTTGTTAATATACTCGAATTTATTTGTTGAGGGTTAATATACATTTTTTAAGACGATATTCAATTCTCTATATTTGATGAATCAGAATTATTTTTGATAATCGTCATTTCCATAATTTTATGAGTGTTTGATGACATAATGAAAAATTATCGATCCCATGGAGAATTATGGAATTATTATGGTATTTTCATAATTTTCTATGGGATCCGCAGGTTGATCAGTACTGAAGGGTTTTTTTTTAAATATATTTTGTAGCTACACGAAGATCGCAGCGCTCTCTAGGAAAACCCACGACGATTCTTTATCGCTTATTTTTTTGTTATTTTTATTTTGACGCCACGTATACATGAAGATTGCTGTGTTTGCCATCAACCCCCGTCGCGTTAACATTTTTGTCGTTTTCTCTCATTCCATGTATATCGTTGTTGTTTTCGACATTTCCCGACTCGATACTCCTTCATCGCTTCTCCTCACACCGAGAAAATAGTGTCGCAAACTCCGCAGGAGGGCTTGGCACACGAAAAATCATCTCCATTTCCCGACAACAGAGAGGAATCTCGATTCTAAAAATTCGAAAAATCTACACTCGGAGTTTTTCGTAACATTCGTGAAATATTTTTCATATTTTTTTTTCGACACTTGATCGATTCATCCCCTGAGTAAAAAGAGGTTTTTTCTCGTTTCTCTGATGTCCCACTGAAGTCTACATCACAGCCATTTAGCCGAACATATATATATACAAAAAAGCAAAATAGTATATGAAATTAATGATGAAATAAACTTTTTCAGATTAACTATATAAAATTGCAACTCCGGGCTGACTTGGTACAGAAAAAATCACCTCCATTTCCCGACAACAGAGAGGAATCTCGATTCTAAAAATTCGAAAAATCTACACTCGGAGTTTTTCGTAACATTCGTGAAATATTTTTCATATTTTTTTTTCAACACTTGATCGATTCATCCCCTGAGTAAAAAGAGGTTTTTTCTCGTTTCTCTGATGTCCCACTGAGGTCTACATCACAGCCATTTAGCCGAACATATATATATACAAAAAAGCAAAATAGTATATGAAATTAATGATGAAATGAACTTTTTCAGATTAACTATATAAAATTGCAACTCCGGGCTGAATTGGTACAGAAAAAATCACCTCCATTTCCCGACAACAGAGAGGAATCTCGATTCTAAAAATTCTAAAAATCTACACTCGGAGTTTTTCGTAACATTCGTGAAATATTTTTCATATTTTTTTTTCGACACTTGATCGATTCATCCCCTGAGTAAAAAGAGGTTTTTTCTCGTTTCTCCGATGTCCCACAGAGGTCTACATCACAGCCATTTAGTCGAACATATATATATACAAAAAAGCAAAATAGTATATGAAATTAATGATGAAATGAACTTTTTCAGATTAACTATATAAATTTGCAACTCCGGGCTGAATTGGTACAGAAAAAATCATCTCCATTTCTCGTGAAAATTAAAAAAAAAAATGGTCTCCAAATAATCTCGATACTATCAAAAATTTAATCAAAGTTTCACGAAAGGTTCGAGCAATATTCCATACTCTATTTTGCCCATGGTTATAATTAAATAAATTTAAAAAAAAACATCAAAACGATAATGAGCAAAAATTAATGCGGATGTCATAAAAAAAAGTTTCTCGATATCCTGCATCGTACAAACAGCAAAAGTGACAAATTTAATGTGATCCACATCACAGTTATTCAACGGAGCATACAAAACCGAGTTAAAGTATATGAGATCGTCAAATTTAATGAGGGCATGAACTTTTCGAGACGAAATATATAAATTCGCAACGGGGCTAACGTGACGTCATATAGCATCAAAGCCGCGCAAAATTCTCATCGTTATTTTGATATTCGCGATGCCGAGCTATATAGCGATTAAGGTCGAGGGGGGGTTGCAGGAGGATGAATAGTATCAACTGCGAAAAATTTCTCTAATTGGATCTCCGTGTCACAAAAGGAAAGAGAACGAGTTCGTCGTCAACTCTCTTTACCGTTGAAAGTTTACGCTAAAAATTGGGCTACACGTAAATATCCCGGGTAATTAAACTAATGAGTAATCAAGGGGAAATTAAAATGGCCTGGTTTAATTTCTTCCAATTGCTCGCGAGTAATCGTGAAATAATAGAGCATTTCCGTGCTTGGATAATCCCAATTCCTTTTTCTCTCTCGTTTTTTTTTTTCCCTGTCCCGCTGAATTCGGTTTATTCGCTCGTTGAATTTTTAAGTGGGATGGAGAAAAAAAAAAAAAAAAAAAAAAACGGTATCCGAGCCAAGTGGAGATCGGGGAAGAGCGAAAAAAAAAGGGTGGAGAGTTGGAGAATTTTCTGTGTGCTGCTGCACGTCGTTTAGCAAATTCACCTATTAGGAATTCAAATCGTCGCTGCTGCACGAGGCAAACGAGGAGTTGAGAGAGAGAGAGAAAAAGTGAGTGGGACAGAGAGAGAGAGAGAGAGAGAGAGAGAGAGAAATCGAGTATTGGTGAAGACGAGGAGACAGGATTCAGTACAGAGTCTTTCGTCCTTATATTCTCACCCTTCTCTTTGTACTCTCATTTTACTCTCATTTTTCTTTCTCTCTCTCTCTCTCTCTCTCCCTCCATCCCCCTCTCTCTCTCTCTCTCCACACGTTTAACGAACTCGCCTGAACAATTTCACCGTGGCCGATTTCATCGTGGTCATGCGATACGAATTCTCCCTCGATTTACCCCCTTTCTCTCTATACTGGTTTCTCTCTCTCTCTCTCTCTCTCTCTCTCTCTCTCTTTCTCTCTCTATATATATATATAGTGATTTTGCTGGATCGCCCGCCGGCGAGTCTCGCCTCATCAGCGAGATAAGCCATTTCCGATTCAGCGTTTTACTCGCTACCTCGTCGCTTCTCTCCCATAAAATCGTCGATTATCACGTACAATCATATACACATATATATATATATATATATATATATATATATATATATGCACAATAGTCTACAGTACAAGTGGAATAAAGCAACGTGTACAAAAGCAAGGAATGAAAAGTACAAAACTCTGTTCGTTAGTTTCCCATCGCAGCTGATACCAACTACTGCTCTCTCTCTTCTTTTTCTTTTTTGCGTTTTTTTTTTTCAATCCCCTTTTTGCATGTTGCGATATACTCTTGTAGATATATTTCTCCATTTTCGAGCGTTTACAATGGAAATTCTCAACTCACAAAAGCTGAGAACGAGTCACTGGAGAAAAAAAGAAAAAAAAAAAACAAAATGAAAACTTTTCATTTGCCTTTGGTTGAACGTTCCTCTCGTAATACAAACTCATCGTGCACACACGCAGAGAGCGAGGTTTTCGCCTATCATATACTTGGCTCGTGCGGAACATTGGAAACTTTTTATTCATCTGTGGTTAAATATATATATATATAATATATAATAATATATATATATATGGATAAGTTTTCACCTGACAATATCTTTGGGTAACCTTACGTGTTATCGCACACAGTATAATAATATTCGCGCTCGAGATGAGTAGAAACATTTACATAAGTTGGTATCTCCACTAGCTCTGTTCTATATGTATATATATATATATATATATATATATATATATATAGATGTTCATGGATGCGCTTCAAAAATGGGGCTCGTTCCACTTCTCTCATTTCTCATTTCTCTTTCTCTTCACAGTTTTCATCCAAAATCTCCCTCTTCGCAGTTTATCTCCCCCAGCACATTTCTCTTACCATTTTATCCTCACTTTTTCTCACGTGTTTATAACTTCTTATTCCTCGACCCCAAAAGCTCCATTTAAAAAAAAAAATCACGCAAAATGAGCAAGAGACAGACTATCGTCACGTCCACGATTTCAATCACGAATAGACTTTGACAGACTCATCAATATACAACTCAACAGAGTTCAGTCTTCTGAATTTATTTTTTAACTCATCAATTCTTTGTACAAAACGTTGATTAACATCTTGAACAGTTTTTTTTAAATCTATACATGTATACAAACACGTATAATATATACAGATACCATTTTTTCAATATGGGTATGGAAATTAGTTTGGTGCAACTCATCAAAATATCTCGAACTGTAAAGTTTGCTGCGTTCCACCCCTTTTTGTCGTTCATCCCTCTCGCTTTTCTCATAAATATATCGAGTCATTTCTCCCTCTCTCTCTCTCTTTCTCTCTCTCTGTCGCAAAATGAGCAAGAGACAGACTATCGTCACGTCCACGATTTCAATCACGAATAGACTTTGACAGACTCATCAATATACAACTCAACAGAGTTCAGTCTTCTGAATTTATTTTTTAACTCATCAATTCTTTGTACAAAACGTTGATTAACATCTTGAACAGTTTTTTTTAAATCTATACATGTATACAAACACGTATAATATATACAGATACCATTTTTTCAATATGGGTATGGAAATTAGTTTGGTGCAACTCATCAAAATATCTCGAACTGTAAAGTTTGCTGCGTTCCACCCCTTTTTGTCGTTCATCCCTCTCGCTTTTCTCATAAATATATCGAGTCATTTCTCCCTCTCTCTCTCTCTTTCTCTCTCTCTGTCGCAAAATGAGCAAGAGACAGACTATCGTCACGTCCACGATTTCAATCACGAATAGACTTTGACAGACTCATCAATATACAACTCAACAGAGTTCAGTCTTCTGAATTTATTTTTTAACTCATCAATTCTTTTTACAAAACGTTGATTAACATCTTGAGCAGTTTTTTTCTTATCTATACATGTATACAAACACGTATAATATATACAGATACCATTTTTGCAATATGGGTATGGAAATTAGTTTGGTGCAACTCATCAAAATATCTCGAACTGTAAAGTCTGCCGCGTACCACCCCTTTTTGTCGTTCATCCCTCTCGCTTTTCTCATAAATATATCGAGTCATTTCTCCCTCTCTCTCTCTCTCTCTCTCTCTCTCTCTCTCTCTCTCTCTCTCTCTCTCTCTCTCTCTCTCTCCCCCTCTCTCTCTTTCTCTCTCTCTCTCTCTCTCTCTCTCTCTCTCTCTCTCTCTCTCTCTCTCTCTCTCTCTCTCTCTCTCTCTCTCCCCTCTCTCTCTTTCTCTCTCTCTCTCTCTGTCTCTTTCTCTTGTTCTCCGTTCTCCTATCTCGTTTGGTTTCGTTTCTGGTTTATTCTCTCGATTTCCTCTGCTCCCAGGTTCGCGCTTCGCAGCCTCTCTCACCGCGTCTCTCACCCATTCCAACAGATTCACCGTCAACGCTTGCGCGTGTGTGCGGTCAGAGAACAGAGCGATAACTACCATGCAACCACCCCCCCCCCCCACCCCTGTCTCTCATTTCCCATCCTCTTTCCGACTCTCACTCGCGCACTGGTGCTGCATTAAAAAAAAATATATATCTATGGGTATTTTTTTATTGTTATCGTATGCTGTGCTATATATATATATATATATATATATATATATATATATGTACATATATATATATATCTATATATCTAGATATATGTATATATGTATATGTATGTATATAACAATACATACTGCGATAGGTGCTGGCGGCCGATATGACGATCAGACTTTTTCCTTTCCACACCCATTGCTCTTGATTCTGTGGGCTCTATGCTCGCCGCACACCCTCTCGATAGACTACAGAATGTATATTTGCACGATTCCAGCACCACATATAGTCTCGTTGAGGTGGATGGAATCGACCCCGAAGCGATAAGCACCACGACGCACACGCCTATTGTGCCCACACAACTATATACTCGCATATATACATGACATATCCTGGCACATAGAAATATGTTCTTATATTGAGACGAACTTTACATACGCACGTAGCATATAGTATAGTCAAAACATGAATTTACATACGCACACTAAACGAATCATGAATTCGTGTGGTGTA
>CAVLGY010000001.1:0-18452 GCA_963669185.1 Dyspetes luteomarginatus | reverse complement strand
CTCTCTCTCTCTTCTTTCTCTTCTCTCTCTCTCTCTCTCTCTCTCTCTCTCATCTCTCTCTCTCTCTCTCTCTCTCTCTCTCTCTCTCTCTCTCTCTCTCTCTCTCTCTCTCTCTCTCTCTCTCTCTCTCTCACTCTCTCTCTCTCTCTCTCTCCTCTCTCTCTCTTCTCTCTCTCTCTCTCTCTCTCTCTCTCGTTCTCTCTCTCAGGCACCTCAGCCAGCTGCACACTGCACTAAACCGCAATGTTGATGACGCGCATTGCATCTCGTACACACTTCCGATACACACAATGCAAACACCCCCCCCCCCCCCCCCCCCGCCACCGCTACCGCCACCGCCACCGTTCCCATCGGGATTTCAAACGGTCAACGGTCCAGCATGAAAAATATTTATTTATATGATTTATTACCCGATCTTATATTAAAACCCTTTTAAATTATTTCCAAGTTTAAGGTATTGAATATTTTATAAATGCTCGGTAAAGTTTATCGGTGAAGAAATTTGGAAATTGGAGAGACTTGAAAATCGACGTAATGTAAATTATATAAACATATATATATATATATATATATATACAGTTTCTCACAATTATGACACTTTCGACTGGATAAAAATTCATGAGAAGACCACGAGATATTTATCGTGCTGGGTTAAAACAGCACGAGATTTTATTACCTATATATATATATATATATTTTTTTTTTGATGAAGAATTATATAAATTTTTTATCCCGTAGAGGCGAGTGTGCATTGACCCTTTTTCCTCAGGGGACCCTTATTTTAATCCCACTCGACATGCCCCAAATTCATTGAGCGTTTGGCTAACGAACGCGTGTTCAATATTTGAATCGAGCAAGCACACGCGTATATTTTATATGTATGTATATAGATATATATATATATATTATTGAACATTTCAGTATGAAATATGATTAACAATGTATAAATAATTTGTTTAAACAGGGAAGAGGAGATGTTGCATCCCTCGTGAGAGTGCTCCTGGGACCGATTTACGGCGAGGATGTTCTCGATCTTCTCACCAGGCAGGCTCGGGATATTCTCGTTTGTGCTTATCACGGTAATCTCGAGAATTTCGTCAAATCGTACTTGTCACCCGCTGCTGAATTACTGGCCACTGTCAAAGCTGCTGCATCCGAATACGTGAGTCCAATCGTTAAATTTAACCCTTTTGCCAATACCAGGGTTGCCCCCAGCCGGGTACCACGTGATTAGGTGGACACGTGGGTAGTGACAAGAGGGTTAATTATTATTATTATAATTAGCTTTAATTACGTAGCCGTATTTGTCGCCCGGTGTCGAATTATACTGGACACTGTCAAAGCATTCGAATACGTCAGTCAAAATATTATACATTGGTGGCCATTAAAAATTACAACACTTTTGTAATTAAGGACTCTATCTATGTGATGGAATTTTAATACCTACCAGTGTATTAACCCTTTTGCCAATACCAGGGTTGCCCCCAGCTGGCACCTGGGTAGTGACAAGAGAGTTAATAAGCCTTATATAATATAAAATCGTTTAATCTCGTAGCAATATAGTACGAAATATATTCGTCTAGAATTGAAATGCTGGCACTGTGCCAAAACCCCTTTTTAGCCTTGTCGAGCGTCGCCCGTAAATGGATTAACACTCGACGAGAGCGCACGAGTATATATGTATAACGAGGGACCCTCGTCATTTTCCACAAACGAGTTTCCCCTCTCTCTCTTTCTCACTCCTCCTCTCTCTCTCTCTGCACAGAGAGTTTCTGCTCTCTCGCTGATCTATATAGCTCATCACTTTCGCCTTTACTCTCACTCTCTCTCTCTCTCTGTCTCTCCATCAACCCTCTCGAGGGGTCGTGAACTCACTCGCGAATGGACTACATTCGTACTCGTATACACGGGGAATTTGATGAGATGGAACAAGATGAGAGAAGAGGGTGGCCCAACATGAAATTCTCTCTCTCTCTCTCTCTCTCTCTCTCTCTATATATATATATATATATATATATATATATATATATATATACCGATAGACCTCTTTAGTGGTTAACCGTTGTAGATCGGATTATATTAATACCGCGGGAAAGAAGCAACGATGGGTTATGCCAACGCAGAATAAGCGAGGGTTGAACGAGAAATTGACAAATACATATATAGACACATACACATACAGGCAGAAAATGAGGGACCAACATAATAATAGAGCTCTGATGGGCGTCCAGCCAGCATCCAAGAGCAAAAGCCCATTATCTGTTGGATGATGATTCGACTATAGACACATGCGTGCAGCATCATACATATCTATATATATATATATATGTATATAAAGCGTGTGCAATGTCTTTGTATGCGTATGCACTCATACTAATAAAATGGACTTTATCGTCGTTTCTCTCGGACTGTCTGTCGCCCCCGCAGACGTAAAGTCCCGCATCGCGCTTTAATTAATTAATCAAGAGAGCCCTGGCGATCCCAACTATATATATATATATATATATATATGTATATAGCTATAGTATGTGTTTGTATATATGAAATACACGACGAGTTGGGCTGCCTCGAACGTTCAATTGAAAACGATTGAATGAGCGAGTCTTGCCGCCTCGAGTATATGTACCACGTGTATATATAATATATATATATATGGCGCTATATACTTTCATTAAATAAATATTAAAAAATTCATTATTTTTTTGTTTATTTAATAATGGAATAAATTAAAATAAAGAAAAAGCGATCGCGTTCCAATTTCGCACAGTGAAAATGGTAAAATTTTTAACAATAACTCTATGGGTCCATTTTTTTTTTTTCAAGCTGGAAATGAAAATAAATTGCAATCGAACATTAGTCGATGAGTTTTTTTTTTAATTTTTGTATGAAAATTAGACTCGATTATAATTGCATATGGCTAAACTGATTGTTTTTTTTCTGCCAGATCCTCTTTTGCTCTGCGATAGCGGAACACAGTTTGTCGCAGAGATCCTTGCTATATATATATATATACATGTACATAAAGATACATAAAGATATATATATATATATATATATATATATATATATATATATATACATGTACATAAAGATACATAAAGATCGCCAAACATGTATATAAATCGCAGTGTTTGCCTGACATTTTCTCAGCCATTTCTCAGAGCGCATATAGTAGCTTGTTAGCGGTGGCAGAAAACGTTCCGTTTTCTTTTGGCTCTGCTGTGCGCGAGGATGTCGACGCATTCACACACACACACACACACGTGCATACAGACATATAAATGCCTAATAAAGAGTATACGCAAATCCGTTTGCTCTAGTCGCTCTCTGATTCTCTCCTACGTATAATACATATATATATATATATATACATAGGCATGTCGGGGAGAGTCAGTCCGATTAATCCATGCTAAATTTCGTGATATCAGAAAGAGAGCGAGAGAGAGAGAGAGAGAGTAAAATCTGCACGTGGAGAGTTGAAATGTACATGCACAGAGAGTTGGGAGAGCAAATATATGAAGAGAGTAAGAATCTCGCGTCGTGGGTGTACCGTTCTGTATACGCCTCGTATATATATATGTATATATATATATGTATATACAAGATCGCGGAAAAACGGTACCCGGGAAGAGAGACACGAGTAAGATCGTATGTTGTGGGCCCTGAGAGAACTTGGCGAGAAAGGAAGAACACAAAAAGGAAGAATATACACATGTATATATTATGCTACTAGCTATATATCTATATATATATATATATAAGCTAGAAAGAGTAGGATATATACGTATTGGAGAGGAGGAACACCCTTTAGATTCTACGTGGTTATATATAGAGGCGTGTATATACTATATGTATATATATATATATATTTATTTACTGTATACACTGTATACTTGCTGTACAAAAGTTAAGTGTTGTAGAAACAACGGGTAAGCCTCGTGACACACGACCCACAGCGAATCGAGGAAGAAGACAACGAACTACAATAGAGAGAGAGAGCGAGAGAGAGAGAGAGAGAGAGAGAGAGAGAGAGAGAGAGAGAGAGAGAGAGAGAGAGAGAGAGAGAGAGAGAGAGAGAGAGAGAGAGAGAGAGAGAGAGAGAGAGAGAGAGAGAGAGAGAGAGAGAGAGAGAGAGAGAGAGAGAGAGAGAGAGAGAGAGAGAGAGAGAGAGATCAGATGAGTGAGAGAGAGAGCGAGAGAGAGAGAGAGAGAGAGATCAGATGAGGGAGAGAGAGAGAGAGAGAGAGAGAGAGAGATCAGATGAGAGTGTATAAAACAAAGATAAAAAATAAAATGAAATAAAAAAAACGAGCGCCAATCGGTCGTTGTGGGGCGGTGGGCACATTACACACGCGTTGGTTAGTAACGGTCCCTCGTCGTATGTACCAACTGATTGACAATGATTGAAGCCTGGGAGAGAACCGATTGCTTTCCATCTCTTTTTATATTTTTCTCTCTCTATCTTCAAGGCCTCTTTGTGCCTGTAAACGTCCCAACAAACTCCTGTTACACCCTAGACCAGCATATATTTCGTCTATTCAATATACTACGATATATTTATTTATTTATTTGATCATTTATTTATTTCTATAGAGGATCAATTATCCTTTTCTCAATAAAATATGTTCATCTCCCGCTGTGCTATGATCCTCACAGTCAAAAGAAATTAAAGAGACTTGGCTATTAGTCGGCTATTGCTCGATCGTGTGCATATATATATATATATATATATATATATATATATATAGATTTAGCGATTAGATTGTTATCTTGGCGCTCTCGCGGATCGTCATCACGTGCTTTTGTGGGCCTCATGGATGAAAGAAAGAGAATCATTCAGATTAGAGATATTTTATTTTTTATGCTTTTTTTTCCATTATAATCAATCGAATATGAATATATATATATATATATATATATTTGATTTTTAAATTAATTTTATACGAATTTATTGATAATCAGGAGAAAAATTAATTTTCATTTTTTTTTTTGGGTCGATCAATTTGTATTTGGTAAAAATAATGACATTTTTTTTCAGTTTATCCATCTAGCTTACAATTAGGGAGAATAAACTTGCAGGAGGATCTCAGAGGTAATCAGCTCTCGCCTATATCGAGGCTCCAAATCTCTTTCGTAAAGTTCCGCCGACGCTTTTTCGTGAGTCAGCAGAGTGCATGTGTGTGTGTGTGTGTGTGTGTGTTGCCACTCGAGTAGCGATTTCGGTTATTATTGAGAACGTGACCTTGCCGGATGCCCGTATATCCGCCCGCTCATCGTTCTCTTGTTTCTGGTAGGTTCAACTATCAAGCCAAACTTTTATCTTTTCACATTCTGCTGTACTCGTGTTTTGTTTCTCGAAACATCTTTCTTTTCCCCATATATATATATATATATATATATATATATATATATATATATATATATATATATATATATATATATATATATATAGTTGTGAAATTTCACAATTTTGCGAAGAAAAAATATGAATGACGCAATTTATAAGTTTGACGATTAAATGGAATACGAGATTACAAGTGGAAGCTGCGAGCGCACAGAGCGCTCTTCGCTCTCACATAATCGCACAATAACTCTCGATAATTGTTGATGGTCGCCGCGTCCATCGACCGTGACCACTCTCGCACTGCTCTTTCAGCCTTCCTTCTCCATAGAGAAAAGAAAGATGGAAAAAAAAAAACGATAGTGAAAAAAGTAGAAGTGATCGTTTGAGAAGATGAAACGTGAGTCAAGGTTTTTATGCTCCGCTATACACAATATAAATTCCTTTGACTCTGACAGATTTGCCATTTTTGGACTCTGACATCCACGCCGACTCTCTTGCAGCTTTATTTCCTATATGGTGAATTTTATTCACTCTTTTTTTTATTTTTTCTCCTGTAGTTCATAGCTCCGGGCCGGATTTATGGGCGAGAATTTCTTCAATTTTATTATATATATATATATATATATATATATACGTGATAATTGATTCAAATTCTAAACTTGAATTCTCTTCTCCTCTTCTAGCCTTTCGTTGGATTTCTATAATCAACACGAGCTCTCCGGCTAATAATTATGGACAAATTATGGGTTCTTTTCACCTAAATGCTCTCTATAGCATATATATATATATATACATCCCTTCACTAGGAATCTATCTTGTGGAAGATTCCACCGACTACATCCGGTTCTGCGAGAACTTTGAAAAAATCAGATGACAATTTTTATCTCTTTGATTTTTTTCATCATTTTTTGACAATAAGATCAAGCGATGGGGCCTTTAAAACTTATACGATAGTTTTATGTCACTTTGCATGCCGAACTCGATCAAACAATGGAAAAAATTGAGTGGGAGAGAGAGAGAGAGAGAGAAAAAAAAATGAGAAAATAGGGTGGCAGTGTATGGACCATCATAATATTGGCCTGTTTGTCGCATATATATATATATATATATATATATGCGATAAAACTTGTGTTTGAAAACAAATTTCCGACAATCGGCGAAGCATTATCGCGTTCGTTGCGATTTAAATCCGAGGGTGGATGCAACGTTATTATATTACACACACGTACACATGTACGCAATGACAAATTTTTCTCAGCGTTGTCCACATTGCAGAATGAAGATTTAACGAAAAGCAATGGAAGAATTCTGCGGATGCATTGAGATTTCTCGGCCTATCGAACTTAATCTAAATTCCTCGAAGGAATTACAATTTTTCATTATTATAAACTCGCTTTTTACGACGTCTATATCACGAGACTCGCGGGATTATATTCATCGTATAGATATTCTTTAAGAACGTTGCGACCATTTAGAAATTTCTTCATTTCAAAGAATATTTTCGATTTGTATAATAAAATGTTACTTCGGGGCAAAAATAAACAATAAAAAGTTGAACGATATTCATGCATAGCCCTTAATAATAATACACACGCATTTTCTCTCGCGGAAACGACGTGTTACTCAATAATTATATATCTTTGTATTATATATATATATATATTGCGACACAGAGAGTTCGCTTTATGATCCTGCTGTAAATTAAATCGTTATTTCACCTAACGAGTAGGATCCCATATGAGAAAATATAAACTTTACGTTTAGCTTCGAAATTACGAGCGTTTGAAAAACATAATATCATCCTCAAGCTTATTACGCAAACGTATAATATTGTACAACTATTGTGACACGCAACGTGCAATTACATTTTTATGATGAAAAAGAAACAAAAAAAAAAAAGTATGAAAGTAAACGACGTGGTGGAAAATAAGAGGATAAATAAAGCCAATGAATTCCGGCTGAACGGTGAACGTTGATGACTTGGCGCGAGAGGCTCAGACTCTCGCCGACAGATGGCGAGGAGCTTGGCCGGTTCGCGCTAGCGTAACGTCATTAGTAGCTGCATAACTGCGGCCAGACAACCAACCATATTTTAATTAACAATGAGATTAATTGTTATTATTTTTACGCGAATACTCCGCAGATAATTATAAGAATTATTATATTATCGGCAGAAGTAATTTTTGCCAATCCTCACGGAACTTGAACATAAATCAATGAAAAATTTAACTTATGTCTAACGAATTAACTTGTAAATTTCTCGCTTGACCGATGAGCCCCTCTGTTCGAGGCCTCATCAAAGTCTATCTCTCTCTCTAACGCGTTCGTCCAAGCGTCGATAGACTTCCGGTCGACATATATTTACTGCTATGCTAATAGTCCTGTACGAATATAATTAAGTTTTTATCTATAGCGATGTGAGTTAAAAAATAATTAAATTGTTTAAATTCATTTAAATATCCATGGAAATTTAGCCAAATATTTTTTGCAACATCCCGGTCGACATATATTTCGTGCTATGCTAAAAGTTAAAAAATAACTAAATTGTTTAAATTCGTTTAAATATCCATAGATATTTAGCCAATCATAATGACATTTCGATTAATTTCTTTCTCGCACTATTTTGCGTTATCAATTTTTTTTTATTGTATTTAAGAATAGGAATTTTTTGTCGAGCTGTCCGGAAATGCAGTCTGAATTGCACAACGCGAATGCACGCAGCTACGATACGACGCACGAGGCAGTTCGTCGCGCTCGCGATTCACAATCGATCGCTATCGATTCCTCCTCTAAACGTGCTATACTATTATTACTCGATCGACCTCGCTCCCGTTGACCACGAGCTGTGCAAATCGTTTAATAATTTATGTAGGAGTGGGTCGACTATGTTTTTCGCGCAAGATTTTTTTTCCGTAAATAATTTCTTATGTGAAAAAAAAAAAAAAAAAATCGTTATCATAAATTTTTGCCTCATGAGCTTTCTCATCTGAATAGAGTATTGTGCCAGATGCACATCTTTATAGCCCCCACCTATACACATATATATATATATATATTTACTTTATAAAAATGTATATTTGCTTTCGGTAGATCGCGGCAAAAAGTTTTCTATACGGGTATCATATAATTTAGAGTTTCTTGGGCTGGTGGCGGTGATAATTTTTTTTTTTCAAGTCCACAAGGCGCGGCTATGATCTCGCAAAGGTTTACAAAAACGAGAGGGAGAAGGCACAGCGTGAGTTCTCGCTCGCCGCTGCTGCTGCTGCTGCTGCTGCATATCGTGTGAGCCCTTAATCATTCTACACCGAGAACGAGACTAAAATATATACGTACCTGCACCTCGACGCCTTTAAAGATTTTTTTTTTTTTTTACATTTTTTTTATTCACGTGCTGAAGCGCGAGAAGTTGAGAAAAGACGAGGACGAGAGAAGGGAGGAGAAAGAGGCCCTTTCATATAGCGGCAGACACGATTTCCGGGAACCTCTTATCTCGACGTTCCACGTGCACTGGCCCTTCCTTCCTGCTCTCTCCCTTCCCACCCTCCCACCTTTGCTCTCTCTCTCTCTCTCTCTCTCTCTCTCTCTCTGTCTCTCCTCGCTTATACTCTTACTCGTCCTCTCCCAATCTCTAAATCACTCGGGCAATTAAAAGTAGCCTCACTCTCTTCTCACTCACGAGGTGAATTATATAAAAGTCTTTCTTTTTTTTTTTTTTTAAACGTGCACCTCGCCGGTGATCGCCTCCCGTAAAATCCTCAAAGTTTTCCCACTCGTTCGAGGCCTCGTATAGACGAAGAAAAAAAATCAAATAAAACAAGTAATTGTAAAGTTTTCTCGACTGTGCCAGAGCTCGCGTTGTATCTATAATTTTGCCTCAGATATATATATGTATAGAGTCTAGTTGCGATTTTATTCGAGCTCACGATGAATGTTGAATTCATTTTACTCAAAGGCTTTTTTTTTCATTTCATCAAGAAAATATTGCTCGATCCAAACAAAAAATTATTTAAATCAACGAAAAATTATTCGTAACAGATATATGTATTTTTGTTCTCTCGGTGCATTTATAGTGGGGGGGGGGAGGCGGTCGATAAATTCATAAAAATTACTTCTTCGATCGACTTTCATCAAATTCACATTAGCCTCTGCGTGGTTCCTGATTTTTTTCGCAACTGATTGCAATTTTATTCGAGCTCTCGATGAATATTAAATTCATTTTACTCAAAGGCTTTTTTTTTTCATTTGATCACGAAATAAATGTTGCTCGATGCAAACAAAACATTATTTAAATCAACGAAAAATTATTCGTAACAGATATACGTATTTTTGTTCTCTCGGTGCATTTATAGGGAAGAGGGTTGGACAAATTGATAAAAAATTACTTTTTCGATCGATTGATACACTTTCACCAAATTCACATTAGCCTCTGCGTGCTTCCTGGACCATTGGTGAAAAAAAATCTCTCTTATGTGCATCTCCCGCAGAATCGATTGGTAAATTCGTCGAAACGATTATTACACAGCAGTCACTCTCGGATTATTCACGAGACAGAGAGAGAGAGAAATGTTGGATGAATATACATATATATATATATAATTCTCCTTGATCGAGAACGTATACGAGCCGCTTGTACTTTTATATTACCAGATCGCGCACGAAACGAAAAGGAAATTTACTCTGCAAAAGAAGAGGTCACATTCTCACCCTTCCCTTCCCCTCCCCCCATCACCCAACTCTGACCCCATTTTGCCTTATATAATTTTCTCTATTGCGCTCGGAAATTGAGTCAGAAATTTACACGACAGAAATAAGTTTGCCTGTTATACTTTTCTATATATATATATATATATATTTGCTTCTTCTTTTTTGTTCTCTTTTCGCTTATCGTTCTCTTTCTCTCTACTTATTCCACGATGTTTACCATAATTTTTCGCATGTTCGTGCGCAGCCTGTGTGCTAGTCGACTCGACCCATGGCTGATGCATGGGCTGAGGCCAGGCACCGTGCCTAGCACCGAGCACCAACTTCAGTTTTACTGGCCCCTCTCGACGTCCGCCTCCTCCTTCTGATTCTCCTCGTCTTCGTCATCTACTTTTTTTCCACACCGTAAATATGTCTTATCGCTTGCTAATGCAACACGTGAATTTCAATGAGAAAATTGAGTAGCCCAGCTGTGAAGAGGAACCCACAAAGAAGGGACAAAGAGAGGGGATAAAAGTAAACGAAACTAAAATGGCCGAGGTTAAAAAAAACGAAAAACATTGTCCTTAAACTCGTAAAGTTTTTTAATTTTGAAATAAAAAACGTACTTTTATTTTTTATTTGAAAAAATTGAATTTTAAATCGTCCGGGCGTTGGAAATTTGGAGAAATTTTTTTTATGCCGATTACAAAGGGTGCCAATAGTGTACCAAAGAGATAAATTTAATGGAGAGTGAGAGTCAACTTGATGCGATTCCCATAAGAATTTTTTTATTTCAAATTGCAATACTTTCGTGATATTTTTATGTTTTACTTCGTGCTTCCTTCTGCGGTTTCGCGTAATCGTTCACGTCCACCGAAACGCCAAGAGAACAAAATTTGAGAGAGAGCTGTGTATATATATATATATATATATATATATATATATATATATATCGATGCGTTTTGCACTTTTGGCCCCGAATCGCTTTTCGAAATGAGAGAGAGCTAATTTTCGAGAGAACAGGAAAAAAAATTAACAAAAACATATGAGAGTTTTTGGCCTTGGGGCTCTTTTGAGTGGGGGAAAGTTGCAGAGGAAATAATAATAATAATATATATATTCATCTTGGGATCCACACGCCTCTGCAGCTCGTATAAAATTTACAGGGTCGAGTAGGGTCTCGGACTTTTGGGCTAAAGATCCACCCATTGAAATAAAAAAAAAGTTAAACATTTAACAATCGATCCTCTCACGTATACGCTGAGTAACGTTTAAATTCTGCCCCCACCCACTTTCTCTACCTTTTCTCTGAATTAAACATCGATAAATTCCATTCAGTTCCTATATGATAAAGTTTCCACAGTGTATATATATATATATATGTAATAATTTATAACATTTTATGGATGTAACAAAAAAATGAGATTTTTATAACTTTTAAGTTTGATTAATTTTTTACAATTATATCATTTGTGATGAAATTTTATAGAGTTTCTGGAGGTCTTGCAATTTCCTCCAAGGGAAAAGATTTCGTTGCGCGCGAAATTGAGACTCTCGCCGACAGATGGCGAGAAGTTTGGACGATTTGCGCGAGCGAAATATCAATCGAGTGTCTACAAGAATGGGGGGAGAATTAAATCTTGTTAGCTTTGCGCAGTGGCGATATCGTAACCAATGAGGTTCTACCGAGGTGCGATTATTGCTAGTTGAAAACTTTTACCAATACCCCGCCATGACGATGTGCAATATCATCGGCAACGGCAATTTTTGACAGCCCTTAAGGGGGTTATAATCAATCAAAGAATAATAGTTCATTATTGTTATCAAGAAATTATTAACTAATTTGTAAAATTTCGATTTTTATTATATATATATATATACAGCTTTTGATATTCAACTCCAATACCTACTGCTCGCGTTCAAAATCAGTCTAAGAACATTTTATCCCCTTTTTAGGGGCTGAATTTCGAAAAATCCCTTCTTAGTGAGTCTCCACATTACAAAATAATAAAACTACTGACCAAAAGTCATGTTGGTGGTTTGGGCTGGGCGATGATGGATCAGTCAGTCAGAACATGTCATTTATATTTAATTAATGTTTAGTTTGTAGACTATTTGAAAAAAGTAATCCATATACTATTATAATTTCAAATATGTTTAAAATTTTATACATTTATCAGAATATGAAATTGTAAATGCCTTGTAAATTTGATTATTTTTATTAATTTTATAAATTTGATTAATTTTATAAATTAAAAATATTATTTTTTTAAAATGATTGTCGAGTGTCTGAAAGTCTCGCAATTTGCCCCAAGGGAAAGGATTCCGTTGTCGTAAGACGTGCAATGATATGGAGACGAGAACGAAGAGAGAGAGAGAGAGAGAGAGAGAGAGCACTAGGGACTCGCTCGCGCGCGCCGGCTGCATTCATCGTGAATGGTGGGGATACGGGATCGTGCGAGAACTCTTCGAGGTGGAGGTAGAGCGAGGGAGAGAGAGAGAGAGAGTGAGCAGTGGAGGTGGAAGTACCGCGCATGGTGATGGTGCACCACGGTGTTCCCCGTGGTCGTGGTGGTGATGGTCGTGGTGGGGGACAACGGGTTCCCGAGCGACGTCGCGGCGCTAAAAGCACCGTCACGGGGCCATTGCCGTCCCGGCAACCGTACGAAACGATCCGGAGCCTCCCTCTCTCTCTCTCGAGATATATATATATATATATATATATATATTTATATATCTATATGTGTCGTATACATTATAAACATTGTTACATATCTCTCGGTAATTTTTGCTTTTATCGTCCGATAAAAAAAAAAGTGAGACGAAACAGTTTTGAATATTTGATTAAAGGCAAAAAGTGACAAAGAAAAAACGCATAAATCATCAAAACTTTTTGTTCTAATATGGAAGTGCACGGGATGAGACTAGGATTTATCAATGGTGAATAAAAAAAAAAGAAAAAAATGAAAATTGCGTGCATCGAACGATCTCGATTGAATAATCGATCGAATTAATGATCTTACGAGTTGAGTGTGCAGACTCGCAAATGACCTTCAAAGTTGAGCAACTCTCTCCCTATCTCTCTCTCTCTCTCTCTCTCTCTCTATTTCTCTTAGCTGCGAGGTCGAGGAATTCCCGCGATTTTTCGGGCAATTCCCTTCTCTGTTATAATTGAGGTGGAACGACCGTGGGAATTCCCGGAAGTGCGCGAGGGAGTCTCCGCGCTTTGTGCACGCGATCATCCTCACTCACACGCATATCTACACACATATACATATATATATAAATATATAAATAAATAATTGACCAAAAGAGCATTGTGGTTGGATAAATCGATTTTTCATTTGTGTCGCGAGTGCATTTTGCAAAATTTCATATATATATATATATACTATATAATGTAACGATCGATCGGTGGCAAAAGGTGGAACGTTTGAGTGCGAGGGAGATCGTCAGATCGGTAAATAAAGGTGGAGTTTGGACTACATGACCCATAATCGACCCTTCTGCTCCCCCTTGTGACGTTCGTGTATGTCGAGCGTGGTACTCGATTCGAGCTTATACGACCACTCCTCTCCCATACTTTTTGTACATGCCTCTATATATATATATATATATATATATATATATATATGTATATATGCACATATATATGTATAAGCGTATATCTATATTGAGGCACAGACACGCGGGGTGAACGAATCGTTATCGTAGGTCAGTTACCGCAAGGAGAACGACGACGACAACGACGAGTCACCACACAGGCCGCGCGCATCATCCAGACAAGCTTTTGCCCTCTATATAGACCTTGAACGATCTCTTTTCTCCACCTTTTCGTCGTCAATGGTCGCTTTGGACTCTTGTGTGACCTTCGATCGAATCTCTCAACTTAACTCTCTCTGCCACCATCGAGAAACAAGATCAGGATTTTTCAGCTTCTCTCACTCACTCTCATTCTCTTTGTTGCTCGTCCAGCCCTTCGATCATCGACGGATTTTCTCAACTTGACGGAGGAATAAACGTTTTCGTAAAATTGTTTTTGTTTTTCGCTTCTGCTCGCGAGTGACAGTGTGATAATACGTTAATTGCTTGAGATAAGACGATAAGGGTCATGAATTTTTTCATGTGACCAAAACTGGGAAAAGGATTTGCTCTTTGGATTTTTTCTCATTTTTTTTTTTCATTTCCGGATCCATCTTGAAGAATTACCTGGTTGCTGGATAAAATTGGTGAGTTTTTTTCAGACGCTCTCGCGATAATTGGATAAGTTTTATAAAACTTATTCGTGAATTTTTCGAGGCATTTTTATTACAGCAAATATTTTGACTACAAGGACAAAATTGGAGATTTTTTTTTTCAGACGCTGCGATCTCTCCGGGAGAGACGAGCGAATGTATAATAATGACGCGTGCTGATAATTGGATAAATTTTATAAAACTTATTCGTGAATTTTTCGAGGATATAAAGCGAAGTGTAAATATTACAGCAAATATTTTGACTATAAGTACAATTTGAGGGAATGATTTAATGCCAGTCGGCTGCTGTAGTACTCTCATGGGATGACGAGAGCAAACGAGTGTGTATTTAATTTGTATACAAGTAGTATGTGTGTATTATAAAATAAGCGACAGAATGATTATAAATTCGTCTTGACACTCGAGCCACTGCTCGTAAATCGGTGACTTCTCTCTCTCTCTCTCTTGTACTCGTCAAACGCCATTAATTAAAAGTACTCGACCGAGAAAACAATTACGCAACAAGTAAATTATATATATATATATGACTGGTCGGGGACACGTCCAAATATAATCTCACTCTCTTTTTGCCCTTTTTCTTTCGTTCTTTCCTCCATTAATACGAGTATACATAGTTTCTTTTACTATACTCGTTTCTCTTCTAGTCCATTCAGGTTCTTTGCAAACTGCCCTCGACTCATGGAAATGTGCGTGAAAAAAAAAAAAAAAAAAAAAAAAACGCGTTTGTCCGGTTTTCATTGCCCTCGCAACATGGTTGAAAAATTTCGCGCGAGAACGAAATTAAGGAAAGAGAGAAAATATGATCTCTCGCTTGAAGTATATTTGCCTCTGAGTACAATTCTCTCTGATACGAGACACATTGCACGCTCAACATACGAGCTGAGTACTTATCGCATTTCGCATCCAAAATTGGACACTTTTTCGCCGTGTAGCCAATTATTTTTTACAGCTTCCGCTTCAGCACACTCGAGCTCTATTTTTCACGTCGAGTATCGCTTAATTAATACCTTCGAAGCCGAAAAAAAAAAACGAGAGAGAGAGTGTTTGATCCATCTCGTGCGCGATGTAACAACAAAATTCATGAAATAAAAATAAAAAAAGTAATAACGAAATTAAAAAATGACCATCAGCATCACAATTGAAAAACGAATGAGCCAAAAGCTTCATTCTGTATGTTTTATAAACACGCATATATATATATATATATTTATATACATGAAGAAGTTGGCAAAAAAAAATAAAGAAAACAATAATAAAAATTTCACCAGAGTGAAACTCATCGGTAATTATTCGCCCGCTCGACAAAAAATCATTAACAATAAAGTATATACCTGCTCATTACAAACGCAGCATACATACCCCAAATGTCTACAGACGATGAGTATATATATATATATATATATAGGCATCGCAATATATTTTACTATAGACATAATACATCATTCTGGAATTGATTCTCGCGGAGACCCAGTTTTCTCTTTGTCGGAACGAAAAAAAAAAAAACTATTCATTTTTTTTTTCTTTTTTTCTGCCAATCGCGAAACATCGCACCGCACACGTTGCTATACTACTCGAGCCAAGACTTTTTTTTTTACACTCGTTTCTTTTCACGAATCGCACATAAATCGACGCTGATCTTTCGGCTCGTTATGTCTCCCTGTGCCACATATATATATACATACATACATATATATATATATATATATATATATATATATATATATATATTTTTTTTTTTTAACATTTGACGAGAATTTAAAT
The DNA here is from genome assembly GCA_963669185.1 of Dyspetes luteomarginatus. NCBI lineage: Eukaryota > Metazoa > Arthropoda > Insecta > Hymenoptera > Ichneumonidae > Dyspetes > Dyspetes luteomarginatus. Next base: position 2,408 of record CAVLGY010000001.1, on the reverse strand, counting down.
TTCTTTTCATCCCGTGCATCGCCCAAGGATTTGGGTTAAATTGGGATTATTTAGGTTCACTGGCATGTGCGATCGTATATATGGGCTTTTCGAGGCTTGACAAGAAAACGAGACAGACTGATGATTTTATTTTATCGTTTTTGTCTAGAAGCTCGTAAAGTTTTCGGCTCATCTGCGTGCGAGAAGGGACCAAAAGGGTCAGAGCTAAAGAAGAAGAGAGAGAGAGAAATAAGAATATTTCATCGTGCATAAGTATAACGCATACACGAGAGCTTCGCGATGCCAGAGGGCAATCACCGTAATTACGCTCCCGTAAAATACGTCCGGGCCGAAAATTTAGGGAGCGCAGTCGCTTATACAAAAATTTGTCCCTCTCTCTCTCTCGTTCTCTCGCACGGTACGAGGCACATAGTCGGTATATGAAGATTCGTCGAGTATACATGGTCAGAGCATAACTTATTTTATACATATGTACGGGCGTGCTCGCTCTCATGGGGGTTGGAATTAAATCCTCGCTCAATGCTCCGGGTCTTGGGTCGCATATATATATTTTTTCCCCCAATATTAGCGTATACACACACACACACACATATATATATATGCCTTGGGCCGCTGACCAGACACTTTTTACAAACGGTTGGGGCTTCTGCACTCATCGTGGGGCAATATATATATATATATAGCAGCACGATGAGTGCAGAAGCCCCAACCGTTTGTATATATATATATATATATATATATATATATATATATATATATATATATATGTAATGCCCCGCATACATACGTTGGGGAATGTGCGCGAGATGAGAAACGAAAAAAAAAAAAAAAAAAAAAAATTATATATATATATATATATATATATATATATATAATTTTTTTTTTTTTTTTTTTTTTCGTTTCTCATCTCGCGCACATTCCCCAACGTATGTATGCGGGGCATTACATGCCCCTAAATCACGGCCTCGGTTTTTTTGCGAATATATAAATTATGAAGATGAAGAAGGGGAAGGAGGAGAAGGAGAAGCTCGTCCGAGTACCACGGGAGCTTCTTGGCAAAGATTCCTTATATCACGTCAGTGTACGTGTACGTGTGTGTGTGTGTGTGCGCGCAATCTCATCACGCCCTTTATTTCATCAATGTGAGGGAGCGAGAGAGTTGACTATTTACTGTATAACGCGATATAGCTGTGGGTGGCCAGTCGTGCTTTACGACTTAATCGGCTGCCACCAACCACACACACACACACACACACACACACGTCAATTCTCTCCCTCACTATATGAAATTCTGAGCTCTTATTGCTCCTCTCGTGAGAGTCCAGCAAAAGAGAAGAGTACGAGAAAAGTAAAAGGATCGCGCAGTCGACTACTCACCGCCTATATATGTATGTATATATATGTATATACATTATATGTATATGTATATATAATATATATGAAGTATATACAAGAGATAAGCTCAATCACATGAAAGGACCCCAGGAAAGAAATCACGAGAGGAATCGACTTGCTAACAGCGCTCAGAGTGTCACTTTGAGTAACGAATGTTCAGGCAACTTTGCGATCTTCTTATCAATTAATTTATTTATTTAGAGCAACGACCTCGACGTGCTTTCCACCCACAAGTTATCTATATATCTCTATGTATATATATATATATATATATAACACTTTATTCCTCTCATTTCTTTTTCATCTCTCTCTCTCCCTCTCTCCTCTCTCTTCTCTCCCCCCCCCCCCCACCTCTCTCTCTCTCTCGAGGAGTTTTCACCCATTTATACTGCACTGATGTTCGTTTCGCTACTTAAACGCCTCCGCGTTATTTCTTCTCTTTTTCCTATCCTTTATATACATATATATATATATATATATATATATGAGCCTTTCCAACGTCTAATATATCCTTTCTAAATCGAAATCCGCATAACGCCCGTAACCGGTAACCGGACGCGTGGTGGACCCTGCCGCATTATTACTGCATCGCGCACGCACCTTTCATAATAATATATATCATGTCAATGACATGAATTATCTCGCCTGGTCATATATACATATATACACACAATTATATATATATATATATATATATATATATATATATATATAGTATAGATAGACTTGGAGAAGAGAAAAGCGCGTGGGTGTCGCACACTCTCGCGGTATCTCTCACAAAGCCGAAGATTATATTGCTGACTATATATATATATATATATATATATATATATATATATATATATAGTGGATGAGTGACCGCATACGCGTTATTATATTATACACTTTGCCGCGGTGTTCAACACGATCGCGAGTCTCAGCTATCTCAGGTGGCAATTAATAATATCTTTTATAGCAATATATTGATGATTCAGATATATAATCGATTGCGTGAATAATTCGCCATTAAAAAG